>VWZW01006981.1:650236-945172 GCA_013397115.1 Edolisoma coerulescens | reverse complement strand
TGGTCTCCATTTGGTGTGGAACTGCACAGCTGTGAGTACTCCAGGGTGAAATGACAACCCATCCCCGAGGTCGCTCTTACGAATACTGCGCCTTCAGAAAGACGACAGTTTTAAACAATTTGTTCCTAATTGAAAGAGGTCACATGAGACTGACTTTACAAAGTTTACATAACAAAGAGTAATTCTGTTAAGTAAAATGATTAATTCCTGTCACTGCACATCAAACGGCGCAGTTACAAAACAGCATTGTCTATGCTCGCAGTGCATTGAAAGCCATTTTTCCTCCAGTTTCCCTTCCCAGAGTGCAACCTTTTGACAAAGCCTTAACTCTTTGGTGTTATTCAGTGCAGGAATTTGTGAATGGGAAGCAAGTAGGCTGCCATGGATGTGTGAGATATGTTACGGTGGTGTGGTGGCAAGCAAAAGACAACAGCTCTTTAGAGCAGCACCAGCTCACCCAGGGCCCCAGAGCAGTGGGAAATGCTTGCCAGGACAATGCGTTGGTTGTCGCCCTTCCTCGGCACAATGAGGCATTGAGGGAGACTCACGGCCCAAAATGGCAGATTTGGACTTTGAAATTTTTCCATGGTGTGTTGCACAGCCGTGTCGAGGACCCAGAAGAGCAAACAGCTGAGTAATTTGGTGCTGGGATAGCCTGGGAGGACGTGGATATCCTCACACCCATCACGCTGTGTGCTTGGGGTGTACACAAGTGCCTGGGATAGCAGAGAAACCATCTGTTCTGAGAAACTGAAAATCTTGGAAAGCTCCTGTGTGATACATGGGGATCTGACAGAAGGAGAGCCTTTAGCTTTGGAGCAGCACCCTGTTACTGCTGCAGGGTCAGATCTGGCTTTGGAGGGAGGCCGTGTATCCACGTGGCTGCAGGCAGACCAGAGGCAGCACCCTGTCAGTGGGAACAGAGGTCCTTTGATGTCCTGAGGACAAACCTGTGTCTGTGGGGCTGGATGCCACCTTCCTGATTCGCGGGGCAAGGGGGTGGTCTGTGCCCCTGCAGACTGGGATGCTCTGGGGTGCACAGCTTTGCTGGATGACTGTGCTTGAGGCTTGGGCTGGCATTCAAACCCACTGCTGGATTTTAATAGGATGTCTCCCGTACCCCATGAAGTTTTCTTTCCTGCTTGTCCCTCTGCTCACATTTTTAGCCCTAAGACAGTCTCTTTCTTGCTTGGTAAGAGCCACAGAGAAAGGAGGTGCTGGTAAGGGCACAGAAGACACAAATTTGTGCTTAATCAGGCTATAGTTCTGCAGCTTCTGAAATTCCTTGTTTGTTCAAATAATTTGGGATTTGTTTGTCTGTAAATTTATCTTTCCCCAGCCTGTGAAGTAGAAGTGACTTTCCTGTAAGAAGTTATTCTTGCTTGCTTATTCAAATAGAGCCTTTATTTGCTCTCTTCATGTTTTTTCTCATTACAATCCCTTTCCTTCCCTTTCTCCAACCTCCCCTTGGATCTCTCCTTCCTTGCCTGCTTTTCAATTCAAAGCCCTGTTGGAGTTTTCCATTCTCTTCTAGGGCTGAGTCACTGACTTTTGTCAGCCTCCCACCATGGATGGCAAGGGGGAGGAGGAAGAGAAAGAAGAAACAGACAGAAATTGCTTCAACACCAGCCAAAAGCTGCATAAAAAGGCCCAAATGTTATGGCATCTGAAATAAAATCAAGCACAGGCGAGCCCTGCCAAATCTCCCTTGAAATGCTGGAAATCTGGAAGTGTTCAGCACAGTCAAAGAGCAGCTTTCTAACCTAAATGTCAGCGGAGGGGTCGAGGCGCATATCCTGCTTTGCAGGTGGGATCATCGTGTTCTCGGCCCTCTCCAGACACAGCACAATCCCTCCCCTGCTCTGAGGGCATTTGCTCTGCAGGGAGATGATGCCATCCATGGCTCATGCTGCAGTTTGGTGGCCTGGTAGCACATGTGTGGCAGAGCTTGAGTTAATCCCTGGATGAGCACACACTGGAGCAATGCAAGGAATGGCTGAACACCCAACTCACCCCCAGCCCTGGCACTGCAGGAGCCGAGGGAAGAAAGGATTGGGGCTGCTGGTACATCCCAATGCCATCTTCAGCCTTGGCCATGCACAGACCAATCTTTGGACCCTGACTTCTAGGGAGTGCTCCCAACCAGTGCCCAGGCTGCACGGGCACGCAAGGCAAACATATCCCCTGTACAAATCACCCAGTTCCTCTTTTCCCCCCCTCATTTTCATGGCAACAGATCTCATTTCCAACTAGTGAGAAACCTGCCAAGGCTAATTAATCTGTCTGGGATGATGACAAGTTTCCCCTTGTTGAAATCAGACTCCTTATTCTAGCAGAAAGCCCTGGGCTCAGCATGGCACCCAGAGTGCCCGAGCCCTGCTGCTGTCTGTGGGCAGCTCTGAACCTCACCGAGCACCTCAGTTGTGGGTGCGAGGAGGGCTCAGACTTTGAATTCTCCAGAGCATCCAAAACTGCTGTGGCCAGGCCTCTGCTTTCCCTGTTCAGGTGGAAATGATGGAGCAAACAGTTCTTCTGTGTCTACAGGGAGAAGTCCCATCTCTCCCAGGTCTTTGCCTGGAGAGGGAAGAGTTGAGAATAGCTCCACGAGGACATTTGAGCTGGATTTTGTCCCTGCCTTTGATTACCTTCCAGAAAAGCCTGTTTTTTTCCACAGACTATATGAGTACTAATCTTCTCCCCATCATGCTTCCTACATTAAACACCACCCCTCTCTTCACCCACCACCTTTCAGTGGCTTTTCCAAGCCCAGAACAGACCTTGCATGGTTTGCCTTCATGGCACTTGGCTCCCAGAGCTCCCAGAGTAGGCGAAGGTTCATTTCAGTGTAAGTCCACTAAAATCTACTTCTGCCATAAAAGGCTATCACTGGCAAGTCTCTGGCATTTTCTACACCTCTTGCCATAAATCTAAGCAGTTTTAACTGTATTTACTTATTTATTTGTGCCACCAGCTAATCTGTTCTGTTGAGAAAGCAGATTTAGTATTGTTTGTCATTTCAGAGACATTTTTTCCATCTCTTTCATGTGCTAAATCACAAGTTCTCTAATGTCGCAATCCATTTTTCTCCATAAAAGTGTTTAATAATGATAGATTAGATTGGCCTTTCTGACAGATTAGATAGGTTTTTAGGTTTGGCCTTTGATGAAATTACAACGGAGAGCACGAGACAAGTAGTAAGAACGTCCTCGTAGTGAAAGGTTTGACTTCTTATCTTCATAGATTAGCACCCTGCCTCTGCAAACAGCTTCCAGAAAGCTTAATGAGTCTGTGGGGACTGACTGTTATCAGGAATAGTTGCTCTCTGGGGACTTGAAGGGCAAGGAGCAGCCACTTTGATTTAATGAGTAAAAATACACTGTGCTGCCCACTGCAGGGGCCATTAACCAAAGGAGGCCATGGGCTGCCTCAGTGCTGGACACACACTGTCCCTTCTCTCTGTCTCCATGCACACCATTGCAACACATTTTGAGAAATCCCAGCACAGCCAGTGTAATGGGATGGGTAAAGGTTGGGGGTTTAAGTTCTCGCAAGACCTGGAGTCTGGGATAAGACATGAGTGGGCAAACCAGTGTGATTTCCATCTAATAAAAAGGAGTCTGAGGACATCCTCTGTCCATCTGCACCTCTCTCAAGAGGGGTATTCATGGTAGACCAATATGGTCTCCCTCGGCCTGCCTCCAGGAGCTGGGCAGGAATTTCAGGAGCTGGGAGATGAATAGATCCAAGTGCACCCTACTGTTTTACCCATACCTATGATGAGCTGTGCTCCTCAGCTGTCACTAGTGTGAAAGGAGACTGAGCTCCAGAAGGACACCAAGGGGATGGAAAAGATGCTAACCAAAGCCCTCAATGTCCTTCTCAATTGCAAAAGTGTTGGAAGGTCCTTAGAGAAAAAGTTCTGCAGAGAGTCTGTGATGCACGAATATGCTCTGAGAATGATGCAGGCCAAGTGTTTCCAGGAGGAGCAGGGATGGATCAAGCTTGTGGAAGCTGTGGGTGAGGCACCATCCAGAACATTCACAGACTCAAAGAGGATGTATGGGAAGGCTGCACGATGGGGAGGCAATGGGGAGTCTGTCAGAGAAGCAGTTAAACCAGCTTGTTTAGTCTGGCAGAGATGAAGGGTGAGAGGGTGGTCTCTATAAATACACATTTGCAAAGCAAGACCCCATATTTATTTATATTTTAATTATATCAGTTTAAAAATGGGAACCCTGGTTTTGGTATTTTGGTTTTGTTTTTTTGGGGGGGGTGTTTGTTTTGTTTTGGTTTTTTTGTAAAGTAAATGCAATAGGGTTCACAATCATTTCCACATATCAGTATCCTGAAATTTCTCCATGCTATAGAAATTATCAAATGTTCCCATTTACTTTTATCTTCTTTTCCAGAAGGCTGAGTTCACAGGGGGCAGGAAGTGGTGGAGGGACTGGAGGAGTGGGTCCTGCCAGGACGGAGCTGTACCTACCGGAGCTGTGTGGGAGCACAGAGGATCTCCAGGTGCAGCCTATGTATCTTGTGCTTCATGGCTGTGTTTGCTCCTTGGCAGCCATACGTCCCACTGAGCTCATCTCCCTGAGGCCAAAATCCCCAAGGCAGCCTCAGCCCAGCAGTCAAGGCGCTGCATGTTTGGTCACTGACAGGAACCTGGGCATTTCCAGGCCAAAAGGAGGGTGTTATCTTCCTGTATGGACTTCTCTGATCTCCAAATCTGCCCACGGCTTCCTCCAGCAGCAAGGAATATCTCATGGCAGTTTCACCACGGACTACCACTTTTATTTTTAATTAACACAGAATATTCTCCTTTCAACAAATCAAAGCCAAAAGACATCCTGGGGCTTTGGACTGTGTCTTTAAGGGACAGGCCTGTCCTGGAGGGGCTGCAGGACTCATCCAGATGTGTGGTGTGATGCCCTATGGAAGTGCCACAGCCCCAGGGATCTTCCACAGGGCTGAACTGGGCACTGGGCTGCAAATTCCATGGGGGAGCTCTACAGGGAAGCGCCAGGATGTGGAAAGGACTCTCACAAAGCACAGGAGATGATTTTGCCAAGTGAGGATGTCACCTCCCTGTCTTGGGAACACCAGTGTCTCTTCTTCTTTTTTCTAACCAGGAGAAAGAAAAAATCATCGTGAAGCTTGTGAAGATTTCTGAAGCTGCTCTGGCCCTGCAGCTCCAGCCAAAGAATGCTCAGGGGGTGTCAAGGCAGCATCATTTCCCTCTGTGGGAAAAGGAAACATGCTCCCCTGTAGCAGAGCCCAGGCATTCCCCCAGAGAAGGCAGATTTGTCCCTCTTTACAGAAATATCTTGTGTTGCGGAGGTGGCTACGGTGCTGCATTCCCTGATCGTGATTCCTGCAAAACAAATAGCTGGGTTGATTCTGGTTGGTGAAAAAAGTGTCTTAACAGCATCACCAAGTCATTCTCCTCTGGAACAAGTCCCCGAACTCCTTGGGGCTGCAGGCTCAGTTCCGCACTGTGAGCACTTGGAGAAACCCTCTTCTGACAAGGGAATCTGTGCCTTCCCCTCACGCTCCCGGATTAATTAGAAAAGTCTTCAAACATCCCAAACACAATGATTTCCCTATGATTTTTTCAAACAAGCAATTTATTTTAGAAATAACACCTCAGCCTCAGGGACCTGCTATCTATGCAAGCAGTTTTTATTAACTGCAGAGAGGAACCCTTTGGGGTGAAAACACCAGCTTTCAGAAGACTGTAATACACTGCTAATTTGTACTTATTTATTTATTTGACAAAAGCCATGAAAACTGAAAGGCATCCCAAGGATAATTTTAATCTCCTTGCCATTCTCTGGGTATTGTTTGTATTCTGGGGAGATCACTTGAAATTTCAGCACTGTCTGCTCATACAAAGGATATGTTCTTAACATGCATATTCTTTGGCAGCAGTTCCACGTGCTTTTTGAACCAGGAAGGCATTTTTTATCTTGCTTTCATTTGAAAGGTGGAAAAGCTGTTTTTCCATTAGGGCAGATCATCAAGGGAACTAGTTCAGGCTGGAAGAAATCAGTCACGGGAGTGTCAATTCAGCTGCACAGGGCCCCAGAGGAAAGATTGGAGGAGTTTGGCTCTGTCTGGACTTCATCTAACATGGCAGACTATCCACGCCTGATGGCTTTTTGGTGTGGACAGTGATATCCAGGGAGCCTGTGAGGATCTGTGGGGCAAGGTGAGGCTGGACGTGACACGGAGAAAGAGGGACCAAAGCACCAGTCATGCTGCTGAGGGCTCTTGTGACATGTGCTGGCAGCACAGCCTGGCTCCTCCTGGGCTCAGTGAGATGCTTCGGGCAACAGAAGGGGTTCAGTTCCCCCGTCACCTGGGCTGACAGGAGCTCCCTGTAACCCAGGCCAGCCCTGCCGAGCTCCACTCTGCTTGAAGGCTTTAGCTCATGCACTTTGGGTTAATCTGAATTAGCAGCTTTCTCTAGACACGAGCCTTCTGCTGCAGCAGCAGGATGAGCTGTTTTTACCAGTGCGGCTGGATCCAGAAGGGAAATTCTGTCCACAGGAGGGGTTTGGAGCAGAGATTCAACAGTGAGACTCCCCCCAGCACAGCTGGACACCCCAGGAAGGGGCTCTGTGAGGCTCTGCCTTCCCTGTGCTCCTGGACACCCCCCAGCATGACTTTACCTTTTGGCCTAAACGCATGTGCAGCTGTTTCACTGCCTGCTTTGGGCCTGGAACAAACTCGCCTGACAATGTCTCACTTTGCCTTTCCCAAATCTGTTTGTTGGGAGTGATCTTGTACATCACCTTGTGCTGCCCACTTCATTTGCAGCCAAGAAAATAAATGGCCCCAGCTGGCTCCATGTTTTTCCCTAGAGAAAGGGCACAGGTGAGAAGGGAAGGTGCCAGCAAACAGCCAAAATTGAGTGTCCTGGGAGATGGCTGGAGATGTGTCCCCTTTTCTCACACGTGCAGGCAGTGCCCTCTAGTGCTGCTGCTGCCTTTCGGACAAAGCTGGAAATGTTAAATAACGGAAAACATGAAAAAAACGGAAAAAATGAGAAAAACAGAGAGCAAAGCTCTGGTCTGAGCTGACAGCACAGACAGATGGACATAAACCCCTAAGTTCTGCCAGCACTCTGGGCATGGGGTGGCTGTGGTTGCCCTTCTCCCTGGAGAGCTGCATTGGTGGTGGCCATGGTGCCCAGTGGTGAGGAGAAACTGGGCCACTGCAGAGAGGTGAGACACAGAGGAAAGCCCATTGGACACTGGGATTTCCCCCTGGAATCACTGGAAGAGCTGGAATGGGAATCATAGGAAGAGCACAGATAATGGGTGGTGGCTCTGCAGGGATGTCCTCTCCCAGTGATGCCTCATGTCCTCAGTCTGGTGGAAAGAATCCCTCCAAACTTGCGGCACATTCATGCTGGGAAGCTCCTTTACAACCTGTCACACTCTGCTGCCACCAGAGCACCACGTTTCAACCAACAGGCAATGACACTCAGTCACACTCCTGGTGAGACAGGTGCCATTAGCAGAAATGGGGAGAAAAGTTAAATCTGTTTTGAATTAGGAAAACAGCAATGTTAGTTTAGGTTAGAGACTTCTTTTGTATCTTTCTTCCTTTTATTTTTTCCTAGAAGAAATTTTTTTTTATTGTCTTGCAAGTGCTGAACATTTTATTGCTTCATTTTCATTTCTTGATCGCAGTTTGTTTGTTGTTGGCTCCTGGCTCTAATCAGCTCTGCTTTCCGGAAGGGAAAAAAGGTTTTTCTTTTCTGGATGCCTGTATATTTAATGAAAAAAGAAAGCCAAAAAACTCATCCTACCTTTGGTTTGAAGAAAATTTTCATTGGTACCCTTGGGAGCAGGTGAAAAGCTTTTCTATTAAACACAATGAGAAAGGAAATTTGATCCATATGATTCCACACAGCCTCTTCCTTCTTATTTCTGGCAGCATTCTCAGAGGATCTTTTATCTTCATATCATCTTGGCTGACACCAGCCATGACCCATGTACTGCTCTCAACATACCTGAGCACAATCTTGCTGCTGAAAATGCCTCCCATTTCTCAGCCAGGAAGGTGTCATTTATTACTTCTACCCCATTGGTCTCTGGGGACTGAGTGGGGAGCAGGTTTCTTCTGTGTTAGTTGATGTAAATACACACAATTAGAATTTGCTCACTACTTCTTAGAGATGGAGACCAACGGGAATGGACAGACCCTTGGCCCAGTCCCTTAGGGCAGAATCGGGGCCAGGTGAGGTGCTGCAGCAGAGCTGAGCTCTGGAAAGTTGCCTCTTCTCTGCCTGTCTCAGGTCCTCACTGTGAAGGCCACAGCTCCATCTCATGATCCCTCCACCCACACCACAGAGTTCATGGGCCAACCTGGGTGACAGCAGGGAGATGTCCCAGGTGGGGCTGGTGGGGCCCCAAAGGTGTATTCTGAGAAGTGCCTTAATTTTTCTAATTAATGCAATCCCAACAGTCAATTTTTTTGTCTTCAACAAGTTCAAACTGACTAAATTGCCTCCACTGGAACATCCTTTCTGAAACTTAGAGGACTGGATAACTCTTTGGTTGACACATAAATATCCTGGCCTGATACCAGAAGAACAGGAATCAGGGTGTCTCTTCCTGGGACACAGTGAGAACTTGGGCACAAGTGCTTTGTGGATTCCTGCTGAAATTGATACTCTGATATTGATTCCCAGTGTAGATGGTGCCTCATTGGCAGAGGAGTTTTAACAGAGCCACATCCCCCTGCCAGCATCTTCCTTGGCTAGAAAGTAACTCTCTTTCCTTTTAGTGAGCTGAAGTTCTTAGTTAATACTCATTTTTCCTTAAATGATATTTCACAGGTACAGTAAATGATCAATTTCTGTTCCTTGTAACCAAGGTCAGGTGTGAGAGAATAATAGTCTTCTACCCCAGCCTGGCACACCACATGGAAATGATTTATTGCATTTCTAAAAGAGGATTCTTGACATTTTGAAAATGCAGTGTAGTCCAACAGTAATTAAGCAAAAAGCAGGCCGCTGAACAATTGATTGCCACTGTCAGCAAAGCCTGATTAACTCAGATGCTTGAAGAACTGTTTCTGCCACCCATGAATTAAAGGTTAGTAATTAAATTTATGGGCCATGGCCACTGTCTCTGGATGCACTTCACTTATAAGCATCCCAATGAAGAATAATCAGATAGAAAAAACCGAGGTTGTTACCTCAAAGGCTTTTTATTGAGAGACAGTGAAAAGTGGCAAAGGATTGTGCAGCTGTATCAGCCATTGGGTGACCTGTGGCCAGGAAAGGCACCTCTGGCAGGACTGATGTCCTGACAGGGTGATGGAGCCCTGTCCAAGCTGAGAAGCAGAAATGTGACTTGAACAGAACTTTACTTTGAAGGGACGAGCATTAGTAATGTCTCTCCCGCTTGGAGCCTTCAGGATGGGTTCCTGACCCACCAGCCTGATGCACAATGCTAAGCTTGATACAGAAGCCAGCAGCTGAGTTCTCCCAGTGATGGGAAAGGCCAGACAGTGATGGCAGGAGCTCTTTTGCAACACAAGCTGATCACAATCACAGCTGCTGCCAGGGAGCTTGGTTTTGGACCCACCTGGTCAATGTGGAAAACAGATGATGGACAGCAACTGCCCTGAAAAATCATTGTGAAGACAAGGGGCATCTTGTTGCTCCAAAGGCCCCACATTTCAGGTCCTCCCCTGCGCAGGCTGAGCAACGCGAAAGACTTATGGGAATTTCCCATCCTTTAAAAAGACCGAAATTCATGGCTTAGATGTTTGGGGTTTCAGGTCCCCCTTTGGGCTGGGGGGACCTTTGGGCTGGCTTATGTGGGACGCACCAACCCCAGGGTAGCCAAAAGGCAGGGTTTGTACCCAACCAACTGGTATGTGATAAACATTTCTGTGAAACAACATTTTCGGATTTGGGAAGCCATGTTTTTTTACTGGATTAATGAAATCTGTGCCTTCATCATGCAGGTTTATTGCGTGTTTGTTGAGATTAAGGAGGTTTTGGGAGATGCCTGAAGTTCTGTTCCTGAGCAGAAGTTAACAGATGTTATCTGATTGCTTTGACAGTCTTAGGCATTGTTTTTGCAGGTTTCTTCCCACCACTGGGATGTCACTCTTCATGAAAGCAACCTGAATTTAATTGCAAGGCTACGTTGGACTCCTGCAGAAGCACTTTGTAGTCTCATTTTCACATTAGGATAAAAATGAAAAAAAAAAAAAATCAATGCATAATGATTTTTGCAATCTGCCATCCTCTTGGGTGAAACTCATCCAGAACAAACTAAAGAACAGTAAAAACCCACTTCTTCTGTGAAGACCCAGCTCTGCTCATTACATGCTGAAGATTTCTGCAGCTTTTCCCCCCCTTCCTGCCAGTCTTGACAGACACATTTAAAACCCTGCACTTTACTGACAGCAGCTGGAAAAGCACAGTGTGACAGAGCTCGTGCTGCACCTTCACTGTTATTTTCCCTCAGGAACACAGGCCTGCAAACCCTCCTGTGCATTCGGAGGATGTTTCCACAACAGTCGGAGTGTTAGTCAGCAGGATCAGGATTAACACTCCCTTGTGGGTGCAAACACACAGCATTTAAATGTGCCCATTGCCACCAGGTTTGCTCTAGCACAAGTTACCTCTCCTGCTAATTGCATCTCTGTAGGTACCAGATCCACAGCAGCAGAAATCTCATGGTCAATCTTATTAGGGTTGTTGGGAATCTCATCCTGCTGGCTTTCAGATTTTGTTCATAGGCTCTTCCTAACTGACACCTGCACTGAATTGGTCTTTCTTCTGTATCTAAGTGAGGGGTTTTGGTCCATCTTATGGCACTTTCAGGACCCTCTGCCTGGTGGTATTGCTCGTGGAGCTCCATGACGAGCACACACAGTTCTCATCTCACACCACAAGAACATGAAAATGTCACCATGGGGCAGACAGGGGTGGCCAGGGACATGTGGCTAGGGCAGCAGCATTCACTCACGCAGCCTGAATGAGATAAATAGCCTGTGATTCGTATTTCCATGGGTTTGTGCACATTCACACAGCCGTACTGAAAGGAGAAGAAAGAGTTATTTATGATGTGTTCTGAAATATAAGTTATATCAAAGTCAAAGCTCAGGGTAATTGCTGCTGAAGTAGATCCAAAGGTTGGCATTATGATTAAATAGTGCTGCTGCCTTTAAGGGGAAATCTAGTTACAGACAAGCAACATGGAGGTCAGCAACAAAATATAATTCAATTCCTAGCTATGAAGTAATGAATGTGCTTTAGATTAATTTAAATCCACAAAGAGACTTTGTGTTGCAGAAATATTCATTAAGAAGTTTACCAGATTATTCCTCTGGCAGGGGTTCAGCTTTCTGCACTCCTCCAGGTGAACCCACTTCACACATAGCACTAGGAACGGGCCAGTTTTCCTCACCAAACCCATCTGCTTTGGTTTTCGATGCTTTCCCTCTGTTGCAGCTGACCTGTACAATGCCTGGCACTGCTCACCAGGCTCTGAACAGGACATTTGCAGGGAACACCAGCAGGATGACAGACTGAGGGTTCTTTGAGCTCAGTTTGATTTGGTAACAATGAGGTAACAGTGAAATGGAACCAAAAAACCCTGCTGGAGACACCATCCAGGGACCAGGTGATAGCTTTCCACATTTCGCTCTGGGATCGTGGCCTCTCTGCAGGAGAACACAGGTGTCAGTGGGGCTTAAGTGTGTCCTTGAATGTCTTCTGGTTAATGAGGCTCTTCCCAGCCAGTGCTTATGAGGGTGTGTGCTGGAAGTCTTTTATTTTTCTATGTTATTTGGAACCTTTTTCTACATTATAATAGTCTCTGGCTACCTTCCTAAACATGCAAGGAAAAGAGCTGATATAGCCAAGGACTATCCAGGGGAGGAAAATAAGATGCTTTCAGTGGTCACAAGAGGGGACAAAGTGGGGACAAGTCACACCAGTAGGTTCACACCCTGACAAGGGGTGCTGAGCCCCAGTCCTGCCTCCAGGAACAGTGCCAGAGTGGGAAGGGTTCCTCGTCCCACCACCCCTTCTCTGGAGGGAGCTGGGGCCGGGGGGACTGTGCTGGCAGGACATGAAAGCAGCTCCGACACTGCCCTGGTTTTGCTGTCCCTGTCATGGTGGTGAAGGAGGGATGGGTGGCCAGGACAGAAGGCCACCCACTTCCTTCCACCTCCTGTGACCTTCGTCTGCTTCTTCCCAGTGCTGGAGGGATTTATGATGTGCCTTTTTGGGGGCAGAAGGCTGCACTTGAAATAAGACGGACAGACCCCTCTGTCCTCACTCAGAGCTTCTGTGGCTTTGGGTTGCAAATAAAACCATGAAGAACACAGAGGGCACAGGGGAAGAGCAGACAGCACCTCCCTAGAGTGAAGTATTTGGACACTGAAAGCCAGATCAGCTCACCCCCGAAATAAACGGCTCTGAGCTGCTGCAGAGCTGCTGTAACAGAGACAGGCTGGCTGTGCTCAGCCCACAGTACCTGCTCATCCTGTGCAGGGACCTCCAGCAGGGGTGACTGCTGCCCACAAGAGCCACCTCCCACTCCTGCTTGTGGCATTGCTCGCTGTCCCCAAAGCACTGCAGGCAAAGCCTGTTCCAACTCCATCGACATACTAAGACGAAAAGCTTGGCTACATGTCCTAAGCATAGCTTGGTGCATTGCTTCTTCAGTGCAGTGCTGCTGCTTTTTCTGTGGGTTTACTTTTTATTTTGTTTGGTTGGTGTTTTTTAAGCAGAACACATTGTTCTTCTCCTATGGCTTGATGTGGTTTGCTGCAGAGAGCTGCCCCAGCCTCGGGTAGCCTCACCCTTCCCAGCCTTCTGCTCCAGGTGGTTTTGCTTTCCTGCAACACCAAGATCTTGTGCCACAGAGGCCAGCAAGTAATAACTCAGAAGACATTTTTGGCTTCTTTTAGCTCACAGTCAGGAGCTTGGCTGGAAAACATTTACTGTAGACAAGCAGTAGCCATTAAACTTGGACTTTGCTTTGCAAGCACTGTGGTAATTTCTCACCCATAAGTTTCACTCACTATTTATGGTAGGAAATCAGCTGCAGCAATTTAGGAAGCTCGGGATGTGGCTTCCTTCACCCTTGTGTATACTCAGACCTCAGGGAGCAGGTGGAGACTCTTCCGCATAAAAGGGGATTCCCAGTGACCACAGATTTGGTCCTAGGGTTTCTGGAAGGCTCTCCCTTGGTTGAATATGGGCTATTTTTTTTCCAGGCATCATTCACAACATCCCTGGGGTCCCTTTGGAGACACCACAGAATGAAAATCCCTGCCCTGTGGTAAAGAAGCAGGTGGACTGGGGCAAGAACCTCCTTCTTGTATGGCAGCTCTGATAGCTGGAGTTAGAGAACAAGATTCATCGCTGGCATGAAATAGTATAGCTCAAATGAAGTCAAATAATATCTGCTTGAAATGAGATGCCTTAATTTCCAAGCAGCAGGAAAAGCAGCTCAAGTTGCTCAGCTTGTCTTTCCTTTTGAGCACTAAGCAAGCAGCAGAAAGAGGGTGGTGAAGGCAAATCTGCTTGTTCTGCTCTTGGGGATCACAGCCCTGAACCTGCCCTCTGAGATTTAATTCATTTTAATTCAGTCATGAGTCCCAACCTCCTTCTTTGTGGGTGCTGTAAATTGTCTATAAGCTTTACCAGAAGATTTTCTCTCCTGACCTAAATGCCATGGTAGCATTTGAGCCGAGCACCTGTTCCCAGCAGAATCATTTCACTCCACTTCCAAAACACTAATTTAATATCCTGGCAGTCCCCAGGACAAGTGTGTGTGCCTGTTATCAGCATGTATCTACTATCTATTACCTAAATATGTTAAAGGGTCAACATGATATATGTAACCCTGTCCTTTAAAGGACAGGATGGAAAGAAGGACCTGTGTTGACAGTGTTGCAGGTGCTTGATTCAAACTGAAGTTTATTAAAAGACTACCATAATTTTGAAGGACTTTTTAACTAAGAAATGGAAGAAATCTTTAATTAAATCTCAAACCACAGTGAAAGGAAACTCCAAGTGTGTGAACATTTGAAATAAACACCACACCATAATAGGTTCAGGAAATAGATGTTTTGGGCTCACAGAGAGTTCTCAAAATCTATAAAATTAATTGAACAGGAATGAAAGTCGTGACTCCCAAGGAACAGATGCAGCAGAGAAACCTTGGTTACTTAGCTGTTGCTGTAAAATTCCAGCTCAGTTTCTCTTCCCACTCCCACCCCTCTCTGGAGGGCAATCCCCTGGTGTGACCATGTCTCCCTTGGCACAATGGCCACTCCTACCATCACCTGTCTGGTTGGACGTGTGAGCTCTTGCAGGTCAACTAACTGGGAGGTAGAGAGGGAAGCAGAGAGACTGTCCCATGGAAAACAACAATTCGAGACGTCTCGCCTGCACTCAAAGCATTCCCAAAACGTTGAGTGCTTTTCTCTCCATGGCACCTGGCAGCCGGAGGCCTGGGATGAGATGTTCACCTCCATTGCTGGCAGCCCCAGCCAAACGTTCATTTTCATGGGATGCAGCAGTTTCACTGCAGGTTTGCAGACCGTGGGCTCTGTGTGTGGGTGTTCACTGACCTCTCCTGGCCAGACCCAGGCAACTCACAGCTAGCTGGGAACCAGCAGCCCCTGAACACCTTCCCTGGGAAAATATTCCTGCTGGGAAGCAGCGACAGGGCACAACTTACAGTTAAAAGGCAGCAAAAGAGGCAGAACCAACCCTGTGGGGACATGCAGGAGATCTTCTGTGGTATCTTTAGCGAACTAAAAGCATCTGGGATTGTGAGTTATTATTGCAGTAATAAATCACAGTATAGGGACAAAGGAGACCTGGAAGCATCCAAAAATCCATCTCAGTCCTGCAGTCCTTACTGGGGAAAAATTAGGGGTAAAACTGAGGGCCGCAAAATGATGCCTGTGAGGAAACTGGGCAACCTTGGAAATATTAAATAAGTATCAGGAAGAAAGGAGAAAATCCAAGAGGTTATCACACATATTTAGCAGGGCATCATTCCCTGAAAGAATCTGGTAAATCTCTTAGATGCACAGTGCAGGACCTTCTGTAAAAACCTGTATGAAAATGGTTGTTATTGTGCAGCTGTAGTAAGAATTCAAATATGCAGCAGCAGCAGCAGTAATTTTCCTGACCAGATAAGCCAAACATCTCCCTATTCTTATGGATTTCTACAAATTCCTCTTACTTAACCATCTCAAAATACCTCACTCAACTGCCATTTCTCAGCTGCGTATTTCAACACCTGCACCTCACAGCAGAGTTGAGCTGTAAGCTGGGGACTCACATTTGCTTTCAGGAAGGGGCAGAACTCACCCCTCTGCAGCTCCCTGGCAAAGCAGTGCTCTGGGTCCAAACAGATCCACATCTCCCTTCTCAGCCTGCTTTCTTTTTCTTAAATTTCTTTTTCCTGCTGGAAGGCAAGGAGGATTAGCTAAGCCTATAACTTAAATATTATAATAATTGGTGCTTTTTGATTTTTTTATATGCCTTCTGCTGCTATGCTAAAAGTGGGTTTTCTTTGTGTGAGAAAGCCTTTGTTTGCCTGAAACAGGCTTTTCCCACCCCTGCATAAATAGCACTTTGAAAAATTGCATCACAAAACCCGCAGCACTGGGATTTTAGAAAAAGAGCCTGAATGGCTGGAAACTTCACATAGGTCTGCAGCTGGGAGAGTGTGGCTTTCATCTGACAGGCTGTTTAAGGATAGTTTGACCTCTCTCTTCCTTTACATGCTGGGAGTTAACTTCTCCTGTAAGTGTCCAGCATAAATTATTTTAATGCAAATTTCCTTGTCAAAACTACAAACAGACATTTGATCAAAGGTCAGCTCTCCTTTGTGTTCCTGTTTGATATAGAAATTTCTATTTCATCTTTGACTGTCATGGTCAGTTAAGGGAACTGTAGCCTGATGGGAAATTACTCATGCATTTCATGTCCTCTCTCCAACAAGGCTTTTTTCCCCCCTTTCATATCTTATGGGTGTTTTAATTTGAATATGTTTTCATTTTTTAATGGAATAGTTAAATTACCTTTGAAAAATGTCGTGGTATGACACTGAAAATTGTCTGCTTTTTAAACTGAAGCTCAGTTTACTGCCGTTTGATACCCTGGGAGCTGATCAAATAATTACTATTCCCTTACTGCTGGTTATATTTCATGCTTAACTTGTGGATCTTTTTTTCGTTTTTTTTTTTATGGGACAGTGCCTGAAGAACAGGAATTGCAGCAAAAGGAAGGTTTGGGAAAATTTTGTGTGTATTTCTTGGGGTTCTTCGGCTCTGCTGTATCCAAGAGAGCCTGGGGAACCTGGAGCTCACTCAGAGCTTGGGGAGCACAGCAGAGGGGTGAGCGCTCCTGGTCCCATCCTGCCCCAGCACTGGGATCTTGGGCTCCTGAGTGGGAGATGCTGCAGGGAGCTGCCCACACCGAGACAGGGGAGGATGCAGACACTAGCTAGGGAATGATCCCAAAATCCAATTTCTATCCACACAGACTCTCCTAAGAGATATTTTCTTCTTTTCTTGAAGCAGTTTCATGGTTTAACCAGGCTATACTAGGCTGTCCAGGCCTGTTGCCTTTCCAGTGATCCCCAAGGCCTCTTGACTAACAGTCCCTCTTTCCCTATTAGCTGTGCACCCGAGTCCCATGATGGGATTTAGCATCAGGACACCTTTGGAAGGCAGGAGAATTTCATTTTAGAGCTGCAGCTCTCGGGTTAAGTCTCAAGGGATGTAAAAGGATGACTCCCATGAGGCTTTGAGGTGCTGAACCTACATGATTTGCTTAAAACAGCACAGGAGATTTCTGCCAAAGCAGGGAATTCAACACAGCTCCTCCTGTGGCCAACACTCCAATCCCCATTTATCACCCTCCTGCAACTTTTTTGGAGCTCTTCACAGTGTGTAAAGTCAAGACTATGTCTAAATTCTTGTAGGACTAAACCACTGCTGCTGTATCCCTTTATTTTTTCCTATGCAAGTGCAGAGATGCGGCTATGGGGCTGAAAAACCCTGGTGAGATTTGAGGAGCAGAACCCACGTTATGATTAATGTTCAACTGTCCAAACCTAGAGCCACTCTGGGGGGCCTTGCCTGTTGATGAGTTCTGAAACCCATCCCCCTTGGGGTTTTTACTGACATGTACCATGACTGTTACTTAAAAACACTGGAGCCATAACCCCATCTAAGGAGGTGGATGGCAGAGTTAGATACCACTCTCTGGGAAATGTGAGGATGCATTTTAGCCTTAAGAGAATGTTGCCTTCATATGTAAAACTACTTAGGGCCAAGGCTTGGAAGACCTTGGACTCATGACAGAGACATTGCCTCCCCCTCCCCACACAGCTCCAGTTTGAGCTCCCAAAGACCTGAACTTCCTGCTCTGCTCCATAGCTTTGCAAACCTCCCCCTTTCATGAGCATTTCCCGGTGGCTTTTCTGGAGCAGGATGTCCAGAGCTGCTGATCTGTAACTCACACTGCCAGGTTGTGTCTCCTCTCAGCAAAAAGTCTTGTAACCAATTTCCCTTCTTTCTTGTGTCTCCTTCTGTTACCTTCAAGCACACAAATTGGTTCCTTTGAGATGGAGATGGATGCATGGCAGCGTGGATGTGCAGAGCCCTCCCTTTGCCAGGGAAGTCTTTGTCCTTCCCCCGTGTCTGGGATCAAGTCACCTCTCATTTATCCAGCAACTTCTGCCTCCGATGTCCCAGCTCTCCTCATCGGTGACAGTGACACCAGATGGCAGCAGTGGCCTTCGGATCCAGCTCTGGGTGACGTGAACGTTTCCCTGCATCTCAGCTTTTTCGAGGACAGATTCCCTCTATACTTTCCTTCACTGGGGCTCAATCAGCTCCCAGACGGGCTGTCAAAATAAAATTGCACCGAGTATCTACATGCTGTAGTTACTTAGTGTGTCAAAATGACGCACAGAGGCCAACCTAGGAAGTCAGGAAAGAGAATTCCTATCTTCAGGTGTGCTTTAATTAATCATTTTGTCATGGCTTTGACGCTGAACTGACAAGTGAAAGCAGAGACCAGGATTTTTGAAGGTCATGGGGATTTTGGGGTGCCTGGTTAAAGTGATTGCTAAGCTAACTGACATCTGAGGAGTTCTCAGTGGGTACGTGAGGATTTGTGACATCCTCCCTCTTTGGCCCTTGGTCTCGTGAGGCTTTGGAATATGTTGGATGGCTCCGGCTTCATCATTTTAGAGCCTCCTGTCCAGTGTGCCCTGGCTCCAGTCCTGCACTGCCACTCCTGCCTGCCAGACCCTCAGGGGGGTCAGCATTGAAACTGTGGCAATGACCAAAAGCTGGGCCAGTAGGCCACAGGCTGTGTCTTTTTAAGATGCTCTCACCTAACAAACCTCCTTTGCAGGAGTGGAATATGGGGCCCTGAATGCATTTTGTTTATGATGATGCCCAAATATTTACTGAATTTTTAAAAACTGGTCTAGGGGTTATCAATTTACCTGTTAGCCACTCCAGAAATTATTACTGTACTAACTGCAAACAGGAAAAGAGAATACCCAATATTTGGATCATTGATTGTTCTGTGTGTTGAGGCAGAGAGTTCCAGCAAAGAGAAAGAACAGAGCTAAATCCCACTGGCTGAGGGAAGACCTTTTAGTGATGGACAAAAATGGAGAAAGCCCAGTAAGTGCCATGCTCGTTCCTCGGATTTTGGAATGGTACCGAAACCCAACTAAAGTGGAGCTAAGTAATTCACACTGGCATACTTTAAAACAGTTTTAAGCAGCTCAGCAGTGAGAATCATTTGGTTTAACAGAGGAGCTGGACATTTTTAGGTTAAATAAGAGAAATACTGATGCAGTCCCGGAATCCTGCTGGGTTTTTCCTCCTAGATACTAATAACTGCATTTTAACTTCTCTGCTACTCCCACTGACCTGGTTTGCAAACAGAAACAAACCATTACAGCTTAATTTATGCAGGGCAGTGACCCTGCAATTAGCAGGACGGGAGACCTGGGCTTAGTATTCTCTTTACCCGTGCCCAGGAGCTTGGGAAAAATCAAATTTTAAGAAAAAACCTCTGGAGTCAGGGAAACCTCAGAAATTCCACTAATCCTGGATTGCAGGCTTAGCTTCTTTTATCTGTCTCCACTACCCCTGAGCAAAACACTAGACTTGTCTCCAGGTGTGCCCATGGCATGAGCCTGGAGGGGCCAGGAGAGGCTGAGATGGATTCCCCTCAAGGTGCTCAATCAGGGTATGGAACATAAAGGCCCTTCAGACAGGACTGGCAGTGTCTGCTACACACTGCTGTCTTGAAAACCTGATTTAGCTCACTAGATACCTGTTATCAGCTAGAGCAGAGACCCCTTCCAACACCAGGCAGAGTGGACTGGACCCTACTCTGGAGCTACCACCTCTTACAACCAGCTCTATAGCCTGAAAACAACTGGTGGCACGTGAACAAAACTGTGGGTGTCCACAACTTTAAGAGGAGCTTGCACTGGCTTTGGATACAACAGTGTTGTGGCTTTGCAACTTGGGATGCTGAGAAGGTGCTGTAGCATATTGCCTTGTAATAACATGAGGCAAAAGCTCAGCAGAAAGTCTGTGAACCAGATAAGATTGATTAAACAATTTCTAAGCAACGGGGTTGCACATAAAAATTTTATTAAAACCTCAAGTGCTAAATTTATTTCCTGGGTCTGTCACCGCTATTTTTTTTTCAGTAGTGATAATTACTACATTAGAAATTAAATGAACCTCATATACTACATCTTTCAGACCTCCTAGGAGAGTTGTGAAAGTGATTTAGGGAAGTGAATTTGCTATTGTGCCTAATCAAGTTACAGTAATTGTCACCTATAATTTTAACTTGACTGCTATGTGTTTAATTGGAAGCTTTACCTTTGGTTTTTTTGTAACTGAGCTTCTCTGTGACTGTTTTTCTACTTTACAACCTCTTCCAAAACCCACTGACAGAAGACATATCAGCATACAGCTGAGCAGCCAACAGCATTGCTGTTTGCAACCACATTGGCTTCCTCATCAACCTGATGTGATGCAGCATCAGGTGATCTTCCGAGTGACACCAGAAACAGGTTGTTTCCCTTGAGAGTCTAATCACAACTGTGTAGATATGAGTGGCAATAAAGGGTTTTTCTGGGCTGAGGGGCTCCTTAACAGGACTGCAAGTATGGTTCTGACTGGCCTTTGGTTCTGTAGGTGTTTGGCCAGAGATATATGTACAGACTTGACCCTGCTTTGCGCTTTGGAGATGTTGGGTCATGTGCAGCTCCCTTAGAAAAGCTCATTAATAAGTCCCTTATTCTGATTCCTCCAACCAGACCTCAACTTGTTTCCTTAATGAGCTCTGTGGAGCAGGCCAAAGGGTTTACAGACCTGCAGGTGAGTCACAAAGATACAATGGAGACAAAGGTGTCCCGGTGCTTCTCAGCAGGACCCCAAGCTGCTGAGTTGGGAGCTGGGCCGAGAGTAGGCTTGTGGAGGCTGTTAATGCCTCCTCCCAAACACGTGCAGTGAGTGTATTGCACAGGTTCCCTCCTGTGGTTTGAGGTCTGGGCAATTGCTCTGGTCATCCAGCTCTAAAACAGGACTGGCTGCTCCTCCCTCCCCTTTTCTTGCTACAGAAATGTACCTATGTCCGTATATATAGATGTGCCTGCAGTCTGCAACAGAACAAGGTTTCTTGTGGACTTAGGGAAGATGGTAATGATTATGAACATGGAAACTCTAAATCTGATTCATGATAACAGAAGGAAGAATGGGACTGCTCCTGACCGTACCCATTCAACACAGTGGAATACTTGCCCTCCTGAAGTCATATAATATATAAAACTTGTTAAATTTCAGCTGGGATCAGGCCCTTCATTTTTAGAGAGTCTTTTATGGAGCATTAAAGATCCAGAAAGGCTATATTATGTTGATGCAATTAAAGGAGGTTACTTGAAACTATTTTATCACTGTAACACTCACAGAAATTATTGCGCTTGTGTGGCTTTGCGCTGGCTTTCTGGAGCAATGTGTATGGAACAGCAGTAACCTTGTTCCTGAATAATTCATGTTGTTTGTCAGCCACTTCTTAAGCCTTTCTGCTTAACCACAGAAGATTAGCATTTTTGTTGCTTTTTTTTTTAATCAAAGGTTTGGGGTGGGGGGAAGGGAGAGCGTCAGTTTTCTTTTTAACTTACTTTAAACACTTCCCCAGGCTTTCTGTAGGTACCATAACAATTCATACTGGGATATTTTGGTCTTAGAAGTATTTTAGCTGGCTCTTAGGCCTGCTGCATTATACAACTTTCTGGTAAATCATGAATAAGCTGAAAGGCTAGATAGCTTTTTTCCTAATTTCTCAAGGGTCCTTTTACTACCTAATTTGTTTTCATCCCATGTTATTTACTGACTAATCAACATTTCTGGTATTGTTCCAGTCCACAAGTGTGGGAAGGTTTGGCAGGTAATGTGTGGCAGTGCAGGGAGGCTGAAAGATCCTGGCCTCGAAATGAATATTGCTGGTTGGAAATTGGACTGCATTCATTACATGCTGCAGTTCTCCTGAGCTTTGTCTTCGATTAAGGATGCTCCACCGCTGTAAAACAGCAAAGCTCTGTCAGGTTCTGAAGTGATGCTGAGCTGCACAGCTGCAGTTCAGAAATACTTGGCCTCAAAATCAACAGGATGGAAGTAAAAGCCAAGGGTCTGGCTCAAAGTGAGGGGGAAATGCCAGCCTGGGCAAATACAGGGTTGAGGTGTGTTTTCTTTGCTTCCACCTTAAGGTCATGCAAAGTAGTCTTTGGTTTTTTGGTTTTGGCTTTTTTGTTTGTTTGTGTAAATTAAAAGTGAAAATTTGAATTAGTGATGCCATTAAGCATCCATCCTGTATTCCTCATGGAAAGAGCCCAGCAGAGATAACCCAGGGGGTTTGCCATACACTGGCTGGTAGGATGATGATAGCAGGCAGCCCACTGCCCTGGTCTCTTGTCTGGGAGCTGCTCCTGGCTCAGAAGTCACTAAACTGGTGACACATTCCCTTTGTCTGTGGATCTGCACCAGCCCTTTGTGCCTGAGCAAACTAAAATCACTGGCATGCAGCAGCAGCCTAGTCCTGCTGGCAGGAGCGTGTCACTGAAGGGGAGAGTGTTTGGGCTGTGGTGCTGACAGATTTCATAGAGAAATGTTGATATGTGCAGAGATCTGTGGACAGATTTGGTGAAGGAGAGGCTGGAGTGAGATCACTGCTACAGGACACAAATTCCCTGTCTCTGCAAGGCATCTCTGCTCTCCACTGGTCTGTGTGTTCCCTTTATTTTCCATGCTCTTTCTTGCACTCTGAATTTTCATCTGACACACCAGGTAAGGTCTGGCAAGGGATGAGGTGGCAGGAATCAGGACATGGCCACAGCTGTTGAGTGTGCGGTGCTGTGGTGTGACATTCACACCTTCCTCTGGCACTCAGAGCCAGCTCATCTCCTTTTTGCCATTGCTAATCCTTTTGTTTTCCTCTCTATGCTGTAACATTTAAGAAAGAAAAGTGGGATGCTCTTGAAAAACCAAATGGCTTTTGGAAGAGACTCCTGTGTTAAATCCCAAACTTTGCAATTCAAACTTTCCAATCAAGCTAATTTTCCAAAATGCTGGCACTGAGTTTCTCCTCCTTCCCTCACTGATACTGTTCCAGCCCCTTCTCCTGGAGCTGCACCCTGCTCTGCCGTGTGTGGTTGCCAGGAGCCAGTCCACAGCTCCCACCCCACACGCGGCTGGAGTGACAGCTCCAGCTTTCACACGTTGCTGCGCTGGAGTCGCTGGGGAGCTTCTCTGTTCCTGTTCCACTATTAGGTTTCAAACCTCCCTGCTGAGGAGCTGTCCTCAAGTCACATCAGGTAAGCTTCGCTATGCATTGAATTCAGGGAGTGGAACTAATCCCACATTTCAGCTCGAGAGGAGAACAATGAGGCAGGAGCTGAGCCTGGCCCCTGGCTTGAAGGTAAAGGGTTTAATATATTAGTTGAAACAGATGCCTTACACTTAAGAATGTGTGTTGTATCTAATTCCAGGTCTATCTCTGTTTAGCTGAATGATAGGCCTATATATTTCATGGAAAATAGGCACAATACATAATGTATTACAGATATGTCCAAATTATGTATATTATGTTTAATGTGTGTGTGCTTTGGTCCATTACTCCTGACAATGCTGCAATGCCAGGATCAATAGTCTGCATATAAATTCAGGAAGACATAGAAAACTACTACCATTAGCAGACAGGAGCTCCCCTCAACAAGTACATGCTTTTGTTTTTCCCACCTGTTGATATTTCAGTCACTGCAAGAATTAAGTTTTGTCCCAAGTTTCATCTCCACTACTCTGTGGAGAAGTATCTGGCTCATAGTGAATTTTCTCCCAGCATTCCCTTTGCCTCCAAGGGACATTTATATTGACTATGACAGAATTGAGTTTAAATTTTTTTAATGATAAAAAGATGAACCTTTATTCAGATCTGAATTTATAAAATCCTTATTTATAAAGATTTGAATCTTTTAGCTGAGTGGCTATGCTGGCTGCTAAAAATGGTATTTAATTGTCTTACCAGGTCCCCAAAGTGCAATTGCCATCTTTGGCAAATAGAGGAAAATTTTAATTTCCCCTAATATGAAATGTAAAAAGAGTGGTGAATAAGCGGGACTGCCCTGAGATCTTGCCTGCACAGCACATGCTTGAAATGAGAACAGTCACTGCAAGGAGGAATTGGCAATAAAATTGCTTTCCCTTTTAGCATTTGTACTATTGCTACTATTAGTAAAAAGAACCAAACTCAGAGTTTTTCATGCCAATGACAAGCAAGCATGACAAATCTGAAAATGAGCTGAGACATTCTTTCCTTTTCCCCTGCCCTTCAGTTCCCGGGCTCCTTATGCGGCTGACAAGTTTTCCCTTCCTGTTTGTCTGGGGCAGCAGGACAAAAAGGTCCATTCCCAGCAGGGGGAGGAGCGCTTCCCAAGCCAGGTGTGGGCAGGGAAGGTTGAGCCTGCTGAGGAGTTGCTGCAGTGGCCTGAAGCTTTCACAAGGAGCCCATGGGAACACAGGGCCCTCGCTGGCCCAGCCAGACCAGTTTGTACACTGGCTCTCTGCCTGATCAGCAGGTTTACTTTTGGAGGCACAATCAGGCTTTAAAAAAAGTGCAGATGTAGTGGTGATGGATCCTCCAGGGTGAGTGCTTTCCTGATCCCTAGTGTGACTATCTCGGATTTCCTATAGGAATTGTATGTCCTGTGCTTGCCTGGCACGTGACTTGGGGCAAATGAATAAATAAGAATCCTGATTTTCAATTCCAATGTTCATTCAGTGTTTGCTCTTAAGTTTGTCTACCAGACCAAAATAATTAAGTTTAAATACGAATGGGTGTTACAGCAAGATATACAGATATCTATATATGAATCTCTACTTTTATTTATATGTCAGTTTATCAAAACACCTTAGGGATGTTCAGTAGTCAAGATATTTGGTGTGATTTTTAAAATGTCAGAATTGAAACTCTGGACAGCCTTCCCCTTGCCACCCAATAGCAAAACGTGAATGCCCTGCCAGGTCTAAGTAGAATATGAACCATTCCATCTTAACTATTTTTATTTGGAAAGCTCTTCTTTATTCTAGTAGGTTAAGGAGCAGGCATGTTGTCTCAGCACAGAAATCCCACAGCTTATTACCATGAAATACATAAGCTCAGAGGATATGAAAGTGTTCCATCCAAGAGGATATGAAACTGGTCTGCCCAGAGAGAGCTCAAGGCCTCCTGCACGTGGAACACAGTTCCAGGCTTTAAAGCTGTGCCTTGTCAGGACTTTCAAGAAGGCAGTTTTCCAAATGGCCTTTTAAACTGGCAATTATCTCCCATGGATCATTAAGACAGACTTGCAGAGGAGAAATGAAAACACTGAAAAGAACTCAGGTTGGAAGGGCTCCTCTGCTTCAGAGGTGCAGTGGCAGGATGTGTGGGGACAGTGCAGCCAGGTATGCTGTGACAAGCCCAGGGACCCAAGAGCAGCTTCGTCACTGAGGCGTTAGGAGCCTAAATTGGGTGGCAGGTCTGTATCCTGGCTGGCACCATCACAGCTCTACTGTTGCTGGAATCTCCTTGGGTCAGGCTAAAGCTGAGTGACTGCAGTTAGACACAGTCTTACCTGGGAAAAGAATTAGTGAGCAAAACTGTGTGACCTTATTTGTGGGAGAGTGGGGGTCACGTGGTGGAAAACCCCGTTACCCATCTTCCTGCTTTAGATTTCAGAATCAGTTATCTACCTTTTTGTATATTCTAATGCAGTATTTGCATATAATTTCTAGGAATCCGGCCACTGTCTGACTTCCAGTTATCTTATTGATTCTGGACCTCAGCTTAGTGTCCCTCCATTCAATAATAAAGATACTGACCACAAGGAGAAAAAGATCTAAAGCCACAAACCGAAAGTAAAAATTGCCAATAAACAGAAATATGTAAACTGAAGTTTTACAGTCAAATATTCCAAGTTGAATATAATCATAGTCCAAAGGATATAAATTACGCAATTGAATTTGGATGGGGCATGCAAATAAGGGCAGCTATTGGGGCATCTGTAACACACCCATTATTTCATTATTTTTAAAAAATAAACTAATGCCCTATATTAAACTTATTCCCTCATGGAAGCTGACATGTGGAACTTTCCTCTATTATCAAAATACCCACACTATCCATTACCTTCTCCAGGATGTTCAGATTGTTTCTGGTTGTTACCTTTCTGCATTCTGATTAACACCACACTGCCCCATCTTGTCAGATAGTACTGACTCAAAAATAGCCATTAAAAGTTAGAGGTCTGAGATGTTTGTTTGTTTTTAAGCTACAGGACTTCTGAGATATAAAAATAACTCCAATATATTAAGCTTCAGTTTTCTTTAGGCTGAAAGTATGAAGGGGAATGATACATTCCTTCCTACTGCAGCTCTGGGGATTTTATGTTTTATATTCAAGTTCTTCAAAATGAAAAAAAAAGTTACTGAAGAGAACTCAAAAACACACCAGCTTTAAGTGATGACTTCAGAATAGCCCAGGGATACAGGATGGTGTTGAGTAATTCAAGTTTACTTTCTGCTAAAGGATCCCTCTGGCTTCACCGGCTCCCACAATTAAGAAGGAAAACTAGTTTGCTCTTAACTTTTTTGGCTTGTTCCAGGCAGAAATGGCACTTTATTTTTGCTCTCACTTTTCTGTATCCATCTGTGCTCTTTGGGAAGCGGCTGCACCTTTCCCACAGTTGAATCCCATTCTGACCACAGTGAGATCAGTTTGCATCTACAGTAATGCATTAAAGTCCCAGCTCTTTGTTGTCACTGGTCAGGCCACCAGTGACGTATTTCTGTGGCTGGTATGGGTTTGTCCATGCACACTGCAGAGTTTCAGTAACACACATGTAGGCAGAAGCGAAAATGGATGGAGGAAAGAAGGGGCAGCAAGATGTCATTGTCCTTCTCTGTTCTTACCTCTTCCATCATTGCAAGGGTCTGTTTGATCCGGGCTGTCCAGAAGTAGAGAGGACATAGACAGAAGGGCTTGGAGATGAGATAGAGCCACTTGTTCAAATCCTGGAGACAAGGACAGAAACACACCTTTTCCTGCTCTGGATGGGGTATTATTTGACATTTGTGTGTGGTTTGTTTTACAGAGTGACCAGGAAGCCTGGGGAATATGGGTCATGTTTGCCAGCAAGAGAGATTTTGGAGATTCCAGGTCTGATGTGCAGTGTTTGTTCCAAAGAGCTGGGAAGCTGGTTATTTTTTAAGTGGTGCTTTTAAACACCATTTTTAGGATTAAGAAATAAGAAGCACACAGATATGCATGTAATACCAACAAACATACTTGCAAAGGGGCTGAAGGTAATTCAGTCTCAGAGGATGCTCTGGTAGTGCCACATTTTCTGCTGGCAACCTGGGCTCTGATGCTCACCTCTAACACAGCCACGAGAAGCTTAAGGGTCCTGGTGTCTTAAGGAAGGATCACCGTAAAACTATAACCAGAGACTTGACAAATTGGAACAGGGCTGTGTCCTTTCAGATGGCTTTGGGTTATACCTGCTGAAAAATGAGGTATTCAGGGGGACCAAACTCAGTCTCTTCTTCCTGTTCCCTGTGTTGCACAGAGCAGTGAGATCCAGCTGAGTACCGAGTTCTTGCCTCTGTGCAGGTACCCCAGCCTTCTCTTTGAGGCTCTTGGTAATCACACACTGCTCCTGCCAAACTTTATTTTAACAGTGGAAGAATGGCTGTTTTGTTCTGCAGTGACTGCTCCAGGATACATCACTGTCACGTCACCTAAATGGCGCCAGTCACCCCAGTTTGCAGTAGCTGCTGGGACTTGCTGACTGCAGCAGAACCTGTCATTCTGAGATTAAGGAGGGATTAGCTCTGCAATTTCAGTCAGCCTTAAGAGAAAGGTTAAAGACTTTGGGAGCAGGAAGCAAGCGTGTGCGCACACATGTGCCTTCCAAAACAACAGATGGTTTCAATAAAGTTGCTCCTGCTGCTAGGAAGTGGCACTTCTTGACATTAGCAGAGCCATATCTCATCAGGGTTCTTGTTTCTACCAGCCTGGCTCAGCACGGCCGAACCCACTGTCCGGCATGGGGTAATCAGGGAAGGCACTCCGATATCTGCCCCATTAATTGCCCCCTGCCAGTCTGCCCTCTCTCCTGATGTAACGCCCACTGTGCTCAGTATGGCAGGATCGATCGGCTTTGAAGGGCAACTTTCCCTAATGATCCGCAATTCCCCCTGCTTAAACTGCAGCCAGAACTGTCTTTTTACGGATTCTGCAAGAAATGTGTGATTTCTTGGAACCACTAAACAAAAACCTCTCTGCTTCAATCAATGGATCGATGTATTAAATTATTGTGCAACTAAATTAATGTGCCCCTCGGTGACAGAATTGCAGAAAATGAGCAGTGTTTTATGCATTAAAGACAACCTGGTAAAAGATTGTTTTTCAAGGTTAGATTGTTCCACAGTGAATATCAAGATTTTTCCAATTAAAATATGAGGGGTTTTCGGAGCTGCATCAGCTCTATTACTTCTCACAGTGTCACAGTGCAAATTAACTGGTACAAATAACTGAAGAACTGTAAATAGTAATTGAGACATATTTGGGAGTTAGCAAGTAATACTATTTTTTTTTACTAGTTTTTTTACTAGTTTGTATTTAAATTTTATAGGTAAACAATTTTGCTGGAAATCACTGTGGGGTTATTTTGGTGGGGTTTTTGTTTGTTTCTCTGTTTAAACTCAAGAGTCATGAAAAATGCCACCATTCATAACTTTGTCATGACAAAGAGCTTCTGCAGCTCTTGGTTTCCTCTTTTTGGGCTAAATGGCACGTGTGGGGATAGGCTGTGCCTTCCTTTCACCATGCCCTCTTTTGAGTGAAAAAAACAGAGAGAAGGGCAAAGAAAAAAAGGAAAAGAGGCTGCAGTGACCTCTTCCTACAGCTTTAACGTAAACATGATATCCAAAATGAAAATGGGAATACTCAAATGGATTAAAAATCATTATCTTTTAAAGCTGCTTGAACAAACTCTGGTTCATATATTCTTTGAATTTTAGTCCAGTTGCATTTCTTATCTTCATTTTGCTGACAGGAGAAAACATGGGAAGTTTCCTACACATCTAATACTGGGTAGCAAGAGCTCCCTGTTCCAAAAGTGCTCTGTGCACGCTCTCTTGTGCAGCAGGAGCACTGGGGCAGGTTCCTTCCAGGTGACCCAAACCAACCATTTCATAGATACGATGTTCTCTCCGTCCCTATGTTGAAGGCAACCAGATGAACCAGTTTTCTAATTAACTTGTTCTGCAGGTGCAATGACAAAGGAAAACCTTTTCAACAACTTCATTGTTTGCTCAAACTCTTTTTATGGACATCTTCTAAGTTCTCAAATATCTGAAAACATTTGTATTTTGCCCACTTTCTCCTGAAGCTTATTCCTCTTCCTCTTTTCTTTCTTGGGCTTGTGACGAAGACATTTTTATTCTGAAGGTAAGAATCCCAGAACACACAGTGCCAATTGTGATTTTATAAGGAGTCCAATGTCTCTAATCACTTACAAAAGACAGACATGGACCGTGTGTTCCTTATCAGTTGACATAATTTCATTTTTATTTTGAACCTTTGGAATATTAAATGGAAAAATTTCACCACCAAGTGTATGTTTTCAAGCTCTATCTCCAGGAATGATAAATTAGGTATGAAATTAAAGGATAAGTGAAAGCATCCCAGTCCCTCAATAACAAGGACTTTGAATTCCTGCAAAATCCTAAAATAGGTTTCAGTGCATTCCTGCCAGAAGAACTAAAAAAAAAAAAAAAATTAAAAAAAGTACCAAAAATTATTAAAATACATACCAAAAAATATTATAAGATAAAAGATTTACATTAATATATCTCTCCCCATTGTCTCCTGGGAAGCCAGAATTCATGAAATCAAATTATTTGATCAACAGCAAGAAGAAATTTGTGGCAGCATGAAGCTAAGAACCCAATTTTTTCACGTCTACACTCAAATATGGGCCTGCATCGCTTCACAGACAAAACAATGACAGGAGAAAGAAAATGATGTGGCAGAAGGGAGATGGAATTCTTTAAGCGTCTTGCAATTTCTGAAAGAACAGGCTCAAATATTTGTGTGTAATGCAAATGCCATTTATATGAAGCTTTAACATGGTGTGTGACTGTCAAGGAGTTCAGAGCAGCTTGTACAGGAAACACATCTCATTCTGCCCTTCAGAGTTCCAGGGAACAGTATGCAGAACTGGGTGAAAAATCCAGATCCCTGGACTTGCATGGGAGTGCTACACAGTGCTACATCCTGGGAGTGCTAATGGAGGTTTCCAGGGCGGGGAGCGGGTGACGGTGTTATTCCACTTGAGAAAGGCTTCAGCCTCAGCAAAAGTGCTGCTATCAATGCCTCTTACAGCACATCTAAACCTATTTGTATGGCAATTTACTTGCTTCACCAAAAACCATACAAAGATAAGCTGTTTCAAGAAAGGCTCATGCTCCAAAGTGCCAGTTCAATGCAGCATCTGTATTAAAAAACATTCTACATTTGGCTGCTGCATTTTAACACTAATCCAGCCTGGCCTACATGCCCACACCAAAGGAAATGAACTGTATCAGGCAATGTCATTTGCTAAAGGGTAAAAGTAGAGGAATTCTCCATCCCTTCGTTTTATATTTCTAAGGACAATTTCACAGGCCGTGCCATTGCTGAATGGGGAAATTGGAAAACTGCAGAATCGATTTGCAGACGTGAAGTTCTATTTTCTTTTATACCCCCTTCATCAGAGTCTCCATCAATCCTGCGTTGTGCAGCATTATCATCGGAGCAGCCTGGACACCACTGATAATTGCTGAGTGAGGGGGAAGGCTGTGCCTTGCAAGCAAAAGTGAAACCAGTGGGGTGGCACTGCCTTTAAATTCACCAGCTTTAAAGAAGTGGGCATGTACTCAGGCTACTATTTCTGAGAGTTAATGGGAAATTAATTTAAAAATATTATTCAAATTGGTTTTGTTTGCTTTTTCTTCTGAACAAAACTTCACAGCTAAAGGCTGTAAAGCTGTATTAAATCTGTTTTGCGTAAAAACAGAAAAAATATACACGATTTTGCTATGCTTCCATTATTTAATTCTTCTTTTGTTAATTGCATTTCACAAAGAAAAAATCCTCAAAACCTCTTCCATAGCAAATGCCTGTTAATGACTCAATTCCCAAGAATGAGACCAGTGGCTAATTGCTGAAGAAAACTGGAAAACCTCGTGACTACATCCACTTGACCTCCGGGATGGAGAGAGAAATGTGATTTGTGATAGTAAGGGTCAGGGGCAACACAACAGTCACTTGTGTGCTGCAGTCACTCAGCAGCTCTGTGGGACAGGTAGGGCTGATCTGGCTGCCCACAGCATGCTGGGGTTACCAACCCTGGAGAAATTAAAAATATTCCTGGTGTAACAAGCTTTCAGACCAAATAGCTGATTACTGGTTTCCATTAAAGGTCAATTCAACCTTGCACAGCTGTGGGTCTCACATCCTGATGCTTCCCTCACCACATCCTTGCAGCATTAGGACGATGGCAGGCATTTCTGTCCCCTTCTCTGCCTGTTTTCAGCAGTGATGGTGGTGGCAGCTCTGCCCAGCCTGGGCAGCCATCTCTGGGTGACACCTCCGCTCCCCTCAGGGAGGGATTGCCCCAGGAGCCACAGCTCAGTGTGGACAGAATTACAGGACCTGGGGGTGGACGGGTAATTTATTCCTCTGGAGAAGCCACTTCTGCCGGATGTCTCCGGCGAGGAGAGAACAGGATCCAAAACTCCGCGACAAGGCGCTAGAGCTCCCCACACGTCCCTGCCAGAGGGCCCAAAATGGCGGCTCGCCCGGAGGCGCCGCCGCCTCGTTGCTACGCGACCGGCAGAGCCCGCCTCGCCCCGAGAACTACAACTCCCAGAGATCCTGCTCTGGAGGGACTACAACTCCCGGCATGCCCCGTACACCGGAGGCGGCCGCCCCGCACTACATATCCCGGCAGGCGGCGGGAGCAGCGGCCAATCGGCGTGGTCGGTGTTGCGGGGTGCGCGGCCGGCGGTGAGCGGGGGAAGCGGCGCGGTGACATTTCCTGCCGGGCCGCCCCCGGAGCCGCTGCCCGAGCGGGGCCCAGGATGGCAGCGCTGGGAGGTCGGTGCGGGGCGGCGGGGAAGCGCCCGGTGCGNGGCTGGGAGGGGTCCCTGGGAGGGGCAGCGGTGCTCGGGTGTGGGAGGTGATGGCGTGAGGGGAGAGGGCACCTGAGCGGGTGGCTCTGTGGGAGAGGGGGAGTGCGAGGCAGTGTGCTGTGTTAGGGGGGAAGGAGGGTGTCCCGTGAGGAGCCCCCCCTGCTGTGTGAGGGGAGTGCAGCCGGGAGAGGGGAGTGGGGTTGATGAAAGGCTTCTATGAAAATGGGTGTGCTTTCTCTCCTCTTTGCCCCTTTGTGTTGCCCAAATTTTGTTGGAAGCGCTCTGTTGCAGTCAGCAGCTTTACCTGATTTGCAGCTCTTGCCACCTAATGTTTTTCTTTTGAGCTCTCCTTTGTTGTTGTTGCGTAAAAATTTTGTTGCTATTACGAAACAGATTTTTGTGATTGAGCTATTGCTCAATTTTCACTTTGGGATTTACTTCATTAGGCTTATCACATGTTATTTAGCAGCATATGCTCTACTAAATATGTTTTCACGGTGATGTACGAGCTTCTTCACACCTGAGAAATTTCGAATTATAATTCAGTTTTATTTGTAGAGAAAACATGTAACTGTATCTACAAATTTATGTGAGTTTAAGTTTGTTGCCCAACAGACTTATTGTAGGGCTGTTTCTTCATGAGCCTCTGCTCCAGCCATTACTTGTGTAAGGCAGGAGCCAGTTCCTGTTTCAATGTGAAGTTAAATATTTACATACAACTCGTGTAATGGTAGGGTAGGTTGGGGACTTACTTTTTTGTTTTCTAAGTCAATAAGCATTGTGTTTCTTGACTTGATTTCCCCTTCCCCAGTGATATGAAGTATTTGTATTGTTTTCCTTTATGTTAATGGATATTAACTTTATAGGGATATAGACTTTATAGTTTAATGGGAACTGACATGTACATTGTGAAAAGGAAAAAAAGAATTGAAGTATCTTTATATATTTACTCACCCTTGAAAATGTTTGGCTTGCTGTAGATGGATGGTAACGCTGAGGATGTATGGAATATTAATTTGTGCTAATTCTCGATCATGTGCGGATTTTTGGCACGTGTATGAATTATTTTGGTGGCTGTTTTTTGTTGTTGGTTGTTTTCTGTTAAAGTTTCAATTTTGCTTTGTAGAACCAAGTCAGTTTTCACAAACACTGAACGGAGTTCCTCCCTCAAACCCAGTCATCAGTGGAATGGACCCCTTCCATGCTTGTAGTATTCTCCAACAGCTGAAGACCATGTATGATGAAGGACAGCTGACAGATATTGTAGTGGAAGTGGATCATGGGAAAACATTCTCCTGTCATAGGAATGTTCTTGCTGCAATCAGTCCTTATTTCAGGTACAACCATCCATAGTTCTAGTGGTGATCAAGGCAGATAGAATATTAGTATAGGTATGATTTTTTAAATTTTCATTTAACCAAAATAAGTTCAATATATTTATAGATAATATAGTGCACCTAGCAAGTAAAGATTATTGTACTGTTAAGGTCAGTGAATTACCAGTGTCTTTCTCAAAGGGAAGTTTCACTGGAGAAAATGTCATGGAATTTTAAACCAAGCAAAACTGCCTCTGGTACCAAGGGTATCAGGGATACAGTAAGGACACATTGAAACTACTTGTTTTCTTTTAAAGGTACATGTTTTAGCATGCTAAAATATATGAAATAACTTGTTGAAAGTTGAATGAAAATGCTTGGATATGTCAAGAGCTTTGCTTGAAAACTCAGTGAATTTTAACACAGGGTTAGTGAGGTAATTAAGCAAGAAGTTCCACTTCTGTTTCAGTCAGTGTAGAATTGACCTTTAATTTAGGTACCCCCAACAGGAAAGTTTAACACCTGTGATAAATGTATTTGTGCCGATGGAGGGGCAACTGCATTGGGGTTAGTTGTACAGTATATTTAATTTTATACCTGTACTTAAAGGTAATTACAGACAAACTGCTGAATATTTTTGTTTTGCAGATCGATGTTCACGAGCGGCCTTACCGAGAGTACCCAGAAGGAAGTTCGGATCGTTGGTGTCGAAGCAGAGTCGATGCATTTAGTGTTGAACTATGCATATACCTCCAGAGTAGTGCTGACAGAGGCCAACGTTCAAGCTTTGTTCACTGCAGCCAGTATCTTCCAGATCCCTTCCATACAAGACCAGTGTGCTAAATACATGATCAGTCATTTGGACCCACAGAACTCCATTGGGGTGTTCATCTTTGCTGATCACTATGGTCATCAGGAACTCAAAGACAGGTCACAAGACTACATTCGCAAAAAGTTTCTGAGTGTCACCAAAGAGCAAGAGTTTCTTCAGTTGAGAAAAGACCAACTGATAAGTATCCTCAACAGTGATGATTTAAATGTAGATAAAGAAGAACATGTTTATGAGAGCATTATAAGGTGGTTTGAGCATGAACAAAGTAAGAGAGAAGTGCACCTTCCAGAAATATTTGCCAAATGCATCCGTATGCCTCTGTTGGACGAGACGTTTTTAGAGAAAATCCCTCCCGTGTTTGCACAGGCGATGGCCAAAAGCTGTGTACAAAAGGGACAACCCAGTGCCAATGGCTACACGCAACGGCTTGGAATGACCGCTTCCGAAATGATCATATGCTTTGATGCTGCCCACAAACACTCAGGAAAGAAGCAAACAGTGCCTTGTTTAGATTCGGTCACAGGGAGAGTGTTTAAACTATGCAAGCCACCAAATGACTTGAGGGAGGTTGGAATTCTCGTGTCTCCTGATAATGATATTTACATTGCGGGTGGTTACAGGCCAAGCAGCAGCGAGGTCTCCATCGACCACCGAGCGGAGAGTGATTTTTGGATGTACGATCACTCTGGCAATAGGTGGATTCCGAAGGCTCCTTTGCTGCGGGCCAGAATAGGCTGCAAGTTGGTTCACTGCTGTGGGAAGCTGTATGCGATCGGGGGGAGAGTTTATGAAGGAGATGGGCGGAACTCCCTCAAGTCTGTGGAGTGCTATGACAGCCGGGAGAACTGCTGGACAGCTGTGTGTCCCATGCCGGTAGCAATGGAGTTCCATAGTGCTGTGGAGTATAAGGATAACATCTATGTTTTACAGGGTAAGGTGGTTTGACCGCCTCTGTGGCGTTTTGTTGGAAGTGGGGATTGTTCATTCTGACTGTCTGTGTTTTCTTAAGCGATTTGGAAAAACCCCACGGGCAGCAGCAGGGGGGGAAAACTAGGAGGGAGGTTGCTGCTTGAATTCTCGTGCCCTGGCAACGTGTCACTAAGTTGTAGTACTGAGTTATTGCGCAGATGGCATTTTTGGTGGTACTCTGAGTCAACAATACAGTACTAAACTTAAACCTGAAAATTTTGTATTAAATCTTTACTTGGGTGAAATGCACCAGTGTTGAAGAAAAGATACTGTCCTATGAAAAAGCACTTTGCATTTTATTTGGCTAAAGCTGGGAAAATTCCTGGTGTCTTTATTCTTAGTGACCTTTAAAAGTCGATTAACGACTCTTAAGTCTTCATTTCCTGCCCTACCCTCCTTTCTGAAGTCACCCTAGAAACTAGAAAGAGATAAAGCATCTTTCTTAGTTAACTCTGTTTCTTTAGTCAGTAATTTCAGTACTGCCTTTACATTCAGTGCACGCTGAAAAGTGCTGAGACTGGTTTGAGGCTGTGGTAAGAGGCCCACAAAGTGGAAAGGAAGAAAGAGGGGGAGGTGTCTCAGTTTTGTTTTGCTCATGGCCACCTCTGTAAACACCTGCACAAGTTGGGGTCTCAGATGCACACCAGCTCCTTCTTGGGTCACTTCCAAAGCTGGACCATGGGAGAGAAAAAGAATAGCGAGTACTGTAAGATCTTGTTACTTACCAGAAGAAGTTAACATCATTTCTTGACTTTGCATTTGTGATCTTCTATGTGACTTGCAGTGTTTTCTTCTTCTTCCATTGTTTCTGTATCATGTTTTACTCCTGTTGGTTGTGGCTTTAAATAGTTCTGTTATGCTAAAAAGTTCTCTCTTTTGGGTCAGATACCTGCTTTAGGTGGTTAGAAAGGAGTGCTGAAGAATATTGAACATAGTGTTTATTCCTTTAAATGTTTTTTAGAACTGGTAATAGGTGGATGATATTATTATAACCTATAGAGTAAGAATATGCCTTGTTTACAAATTTTAGCTGCATGGATTCTGTGCTTCGGTGCTTTAGGTGACAACTGATTGCTCATATAAATAAGCTAATTCCTGTGCTAACCAGCAAATTCTAAAGAGTAGTGTTATGGGTGGCTAGATAAAACCTTGATTGAGTTGTGCTGTAGTACAAAGAGGTTGGCTTTTAGTAATATTCCTAGGGAAAACTCATAAGTTAGAAGCAGTCAATAAGAATTGATGAGAGTGTGAAAATGCCAATGGAGTGCAAGTGTCGGTCACAGGAGATTGCACTGTGGAACAAAACTGAATAATCAAAATTAGTATTATCTGTAAGACTTAAACTCTGTTCCACCAATTTTACTGTCTCGTTTCTGTATTCTTTGTTATACTTGAGGTGCTTGGTCACATGACAGCTTGGTTAAAATTCTTAAGATAGCCACATGAAATCATATATGATTTGAATTATGCTAGTATTTGGCAAATGTTAGGCCTTTTTTCCACTGGACTTTACAAAAGGCAGGGTGGTCTTTATCCATGTTCTTTTCATGAAGTTTTACAGAGTATGAGTTTTTGGTCATCTGAAATTCCATCATCTGCTCTGTGCACTGAGCAGCAGAGGCATTTTATAAACCTAACCGTGAATCAGTAGGTTATTCATTAATCATGCAGGTTTTCACCTGGCCTCTTAAGCAAATCAGCCTAAATGTGAAACCCAGCCACCTGATAGGAGTAGCTTCAAAACCTGTGTGTAGTATAAGACAGAATTCAGGGTTTGAAAGCAGCTAAACCTGAGCAAGTAATTGTGAGACTCCCCATCTGCAGATGACACATTGTGAAGATGTTAAAGAGTGAAACAAATGTACTTCAGACATTTCAAGACTAGAAATCTTGAAATATTTTGTCCCAAATTAATAAGCATGATTTAAAAGTAATAAAGGATACCTAGAAACTATGTGAAATGTATTTCTGATATGCTTTGAATTCCCTCTGCTTCAGCTGAAACAGAAACTCAAAGTAGTTTTTAGTCATGCTATTAATATTTTGTAATGCACTAGAAGGAAAGCAGTTGATGGTGCTGGGGTGTTTGTTTTGGGATCCAGGCTCTAGAAAACTTAGAGCGTTTCCGTCTGTGGAAGAATGTACTTGAAAGCTTAATTGCCGCAGAATTGTTGGTCTGGAAACGAAGCATATGTTTTATTTTTGCTTTCTCTTTTCAGGAGAATTTTTCCTTTGCTATGATCCTCAGAAGGATTACTGGGGATTTTTAACCCCAATGACTGTGCCTAGAATCCAAGGCTTGGCAACAGTGTACAACGACTCCATCTACTACATAGCCGGCACCTGTGGCAACCATCAGCGCATGTTCACCGTCGAGGCCTACGACATCGAGCAGAACAAGTGGACTCGAAAAAAAGACTTCCCATGCGATCAGTCCATTAATCCATACATAAAACTTGTTCTCCTCAAAAACAAACTCCATCTCTTTGTCAGAGCTACTCAAGTCACTGTTGAAGAACACGTTTTCAGAACCAGCAGGAAGAATTCACTCTACCAGTACGATGAGGTCACTGACCAATGGCAGAAAGTCTACGAGACTCCAGACAGGCTCTGGGATTTAGGCCGGCATTTTGAATGTGTTGTTGCTAAATTGTATCCACAGTGTCTTCAGAAAGTTATTTAATTTTTTTTTTTCAGTAACAGGCCTTAGTGATTTCAGTGGTAATTTGATGCTAGAGAAAACATGTCTTAAAAAAAAAGAAATTCTGTCAGTATTTATTGTAAGATGAAACAGACAGTTTTTTGTATAGGGGATGGGTGCTCTTTAAAGGTTGCAGTCCGGGGAGGGAATTGTTGGTTCAGTTTCATATTTACTGATATTTTCCTGGGACATGAGGAGGTTACAAAGTGCAATTATCAGCATTTTTTTTCTGGTAAACACTTAATCATGTCATGCTAAAGGTTTTTTTTGTGGTAAAAGCAAATTAAGTGGAAGAGCCAGGATAACTATGCACTACAGTGAAAGAAAATCTAGCATTAATAGTTAAGGGTGTCCAAGATGTGTTGAAGTGACTTTTCTTCTTTTTCTCTTTTTTTTTAATACGGGTAAAATTTGAGGCAATATCACTAAGCTTTGTTGCTTTTTTTTTTTTTTTAATTTAGATTTAAAGTACATAGAGAGGAATGGTAGATCCTGATTCATTATGATCTCTTCTTTTTGTACTGTTTTTGAAGTCTGCTCAGATGTTTGTAATGTTGTTTGTGCACTGCAATTTGGGAGAAAAACTCAAGTCAGAATTGGATTGTGGAGTACCTTTGCCCCGGATGGAGGCCTGTTCGTATTGTTGTACCAGTTCCTGTCTGTGGATTTTTGTTGCGATTGAGCTTAATGACAGTGGGGGAAAAATCCCAACACCTATTTTTTGCCACATAGATGTAGTGCTGCAAAAACTTTTTTTTTTTTTGACACTGATTAAAACCTTTTTTTTTTTCACCCCGTAAAGGGCTTTAACCCAAAATTTGATGGTGCTAGTACATTTTTAATACTTGTTTGTCTGAACTGGGCCAGCCTTCTGCTACTGTTTAAGACAGCCTGTTATTTTCCATGGAGTGTGTGTCTGTCTCCAGGCCCTGTCCTGTCATCAGATTGTCTTTTCTAACATAACATTTTTACTGCAGTGGTGTTCTTGCACAGAATGGTGACAGGATATGGCCTTAATAATACTGATTCTCTTTTATTTTTTCTTTGTGCGGAGTGTTCATTCTGTCTCCACTACAGTACAGTGCTATGTGCAGAGTTGGCATGTGCATTTGGAAAAGTGTGGTTTAACTTTGCAAGTTTGTTTTTCTTTTCTCTCAGCAGTCAAGCCCCCAACTATCTTCTATTTCATTCTGATCTATAATGTGAAAAATTGCACTACTGAGCTGTCAGCATTATCCAGTGTATTAATGCAAAATTGACAATAAGCGTCCATGGCTTAAATAATCTTAGGTGAAATACAGAATAAGGAATATACTGCAACACTTTTGTTTATGTATTTAACATTTAACTTATTTTTGAAAAGTAAATAAGTTCAAAGTTCAGCCTCTACTTCAGTAGTGAAAATTGGATTTAAAAGGGAAAAGAGGAATCCTAAAACTTACATCGGCTGTAATTTACCAGGTTTCTTACAGCTCTACTTTTTGCAGAGCTTTAAGTTATCTTACTCTTTCCTATTTTTTCCTGTTGACCTAAGTAAACCAGTTAACTTGACATGGCACTGGCCGTCACTGGCTGAAAGTGCTTACCATTATCTGGCTTAACAGCTGATATTTCAGTCAGCCAAATATTTTAGCTCATTTTTTATCCCTCTGGCATGGCTGATGATTTGGATAATGTTTGTTTACTATGTGGTCTTCCTGTTCCCAAATGGAATCTTCCTAATACACAAAAATACTCGCCTGGTTCTATTTATTAATTCTTGCACAAAATGTTTGAGAGGCAAAAACAAACAAAAAACTGTGAAATGAAAAGCAAAATAAAAATGCCTCTTTGCATTACATACCTCATCTTCCAGAGATTCACCAAACTCTTCTTCCAATGCGAGCACCTGCATTTTGGTTTTTTTCCTGAATTTGGCAATTCTCGCTAAGACTGCATTTTCCAACAGTGTTGAAGTGTATTGTTTCTTTGTTTAGTTTTCTTCTGGATAGTTTTATCTATATGCATAGCCAAGAATAAGGGGTTTTCTGAAAAGTACAACTAATTTAATTTTGAACTAATGATCCTTAGTCCTTGGCTAGCTCTCTTTGCGCTGTTGTAGGCCTCTAGCTGCAAGCTTTCTGAAGCACCCTCCCTAACAGTGTTGCATTTGTGTGTAAGACCTTTTTTTTTTTGCAATGTGTTATGTAACTTTTTCCTTGTTTCTTTGTTTGTTTTTCTTTTGTTTTTCTTTTTTTTTGTTTTTTCGAGCTTGGTTGAATATTTACAAGATTTCTTGCTGCTTTTTGACAATCTGTATTTATTTAGTAGAACAAATTTCAATATATTACTTGAAACTATGAAATAGAATTGAGTTAGCAGTTGACTGGTCATGTGATGTGTAGAAGTACAATATGCTGTGGTTAATTCTGCAGTAGGTTTGTTAATTTTGTTTATCTGCACTAAAGTATGAAGATCTCCATTCTGTTTAACCATTCAAACCGAGGGTGTGATCCAAGTCTGTCATGTGTTTGAAAGCTAAATCCTGGAACTTGCCGTGGGAGTAGAATATACTAAACCTTTTGCATGAGGAGTTTGTTGAGACAGTAATGTAGCTGTGACATTTTGCCAATTCTTAAATGCTTCTACGTTATGCTGAAAGTCAGATTCCTGGTAAAGTTTTGCTTTAGAGTCAGGCTTAAGTAAACTTTCACAGCACAAAAAAAAAAATAATTTCACCAAAGGTACTGATAATATCTGAACAGTAATCTGTACATTTTGCTCATTTGGAATTTTGTTTGCATTGGTTTATTTCCCTTTATGAAATGAATTTCTAGCATTGTAAGAACTTAGACGAGTGTAACTCTCTTCCAAAATTATTAGTTACTTTAGAAGGAAACATTTTGTAATTTCCACTTGCTTCCATCAATGAAATTTAGAATAACTCAAAGCAGTTTTGGTGCACCAGACATGCAGTGTGTGTATGTTCTACAAGAGATCCAAGAGCTCCCTGTTTGCGAGGCTATTGAGAAGTGGCATCCAACATTCAGTGCTCAGGTATGTTAGTAAGAAGTACTGTAGTCCTATGAGGGCAAATGTGTGGATTTTTAAACATTTTGCCATAATTGCACAATTTTGCATTTTTACTTAATGTCATGTTATGTTTCTTAAAATAAACCTATTGTTGAAATACAGTGGAGTTCAACTGTTTTTGTGAAAAATCTATGTGCATTTTAGTAAATTTGTGAAAATTAATCTGATGCATTTTTGATGTTTGTTCAGTTCTTCTATTTCTGCACTTGTGCCTCACCTGTGTGTAATGTCACTTTTTTTTTTAAGATGGAAGGTACTTTGTTCTTTTGTCTCATTCCTTGTGGCTATTCAGGTCTAACTTCTCATTTGTTTGCACACAGGCAACATGGTCTTTCCCTTCCCTTTCTCCTTGCCTTTGTCTGCAGCTGACATCCCAGCAGGAGTGTCAAGTCAGGCTTTCCAGCCTGAGAATACTGCATATTGGAAAGCCCCAGCCCCCTTTACATTGAATTTCCCAGCATCCTTGCTGCAGAGCTGAGAACTAGAGGCCCCTGGCTTTTAAAGCAAAGCTCCAACATTCTCTGTGGTTTCTGCTGCAGTGATGGTGCTTAGCAGAACTGCTTGTACATGATGCTGGTTGTTTGAGAACCTTTGTTCTCTTCCAGAGACTGTCTCATGACCAGTGGAGATGCCAAGTCACGGCAGCCTAGGAAAACAACATGGAATTCTCTTGTTTGGGATGGTGCTGATGTTGTCAGGTTCTCCAGGTGCTGTCTGTGTGCAGTCCCAGGGCTCTGATGTCACTGTGACTGCAGAGGTGTGGTGGGATGGCTCGTGTGACTGGGAAGTTGGTGTGAAGGGCTGCACTGTTTGGGAAAGACAGACCAGGAAGGCACCGTGGTTCTGGTGGCAACACTTGGAATGTATCAAGGCCTGTCTTGGGGTGAATGATGAGTGTGTCAAGAGGTTATGGTCTCTGCTGATAGGGCAGTCTGGTAAGGATGACCTGCTGTGGGTGCTTGCTACAGGCTACCTGAACAGAAGGAGGAACTGGATGAGGCTTTCTACTGGCAGCCTCTTCAGGGATCTTGGAACAATCCCATGGGAACAGGCTCTGCAGGGAAGAGGGGTCCAAGAGAGCTAGTTGATATTCAAGGATCACTTTCTTCAGGGTCTAAAATGATGCAACCTGATAAACAAGAAATTGGGTAAAAGGGGCAAGACACCTGTGTGGGTAAAAAGAATTCAATTCCTGCGTAAGCAGGAAATACACAGAAAGATGGAAGCAGGGTCAGAACAAAAGAGGGACAGGAGTGTTTCAACCATGTTCTTTGATTCCCTAATTTCTCTTCTGCTGTCGTGGCAAAGAACAGATACATGGATTGTCCTCCAGTGCCCCAAGTACCTGTGGCGCTCTTGTGAAATCCTTTCAATGTTGCACGTGTTACAATGCCAATGCTGTAACAGAGCTGCATGAGATCACTTTGCAAGGTCAGGTTAACCTACTCGGGTGCAAGGAGGGTGAGCAGCTAACTGAGGGAGCTGGGGAGCCACAGGTTTGCAAATGATTATACTCTTTTAAGCGTCAATAAGGAATTTCCTACTTTGGATACTAAAAGTAAATTCCTATGTATTTTTTTGAAGAGAGAAGTAGCTGGGCCCTTGAGAGATTCTTTCCATCTGCAGGTTGGGGGTGGAATTATTTGCTGGGCATGTTTTTCCTTTCAGACATCCTTTTGGAAGTGAGTAGTGTTATTTTGGAAGCATCTGCTGAAGGACAGGATCACACAAACCCCTGCACACCCCTTAAAAGGAAGTAGCATTACTTAAATGAACTTATCCACTATGTTTGTGCCCCAGAGCTGTGAAGTGCATGCTGCATGCAGGGGAGTATCTCACAGCTTGGCACTAGTGTGCAGCCAATAGGTGAGGAAAATAACCATCCAGCTGTTGCTTTCTCCTTATCTCTTTGCAGCATATTCTCCCCTATGGGCCTCTCAAAGATGGAAGGGCGAGACCAACAAAGCTGGAACCTCCCCCCCATTTCTTAATACCTCACTAAGGTCCCCTGTGCCTCACTGCTGATTTTTGTGTTTGTTTTACACAAATAATGATGCAAATATTCACTGTAAGAGGCAGGTATTTATTAACTTTAACAAAGATTCTGTGATCAAGTTACTTCTTAACAAGCAGGAGCAGCAAAACCACATATTTCTAACATCTCTCCAAGAGGAATTTCTGAAGCACAACAAAGGCATTTGTCAGCTTTCCCTTTCAGAAGGTGCTGGTGGGGTCTCTTTTTGGTTTTAGCCAATAGGACACAAATCCTGTACAGACTCTACATCTTGGAAAGCTTTGGCCCTCTACAAAATGCAGTTTAAAGCAGCCACCTCCTGAGAAGCTGGGGTAGGGGGGGTGAGCAGACAGTGAGGGTGATCGAGCACATGTAAAAAACCCTGAATATTGTGTTTCCTCATGGAAAAAGTGCTAAAAATCCCCACTTGGAGAACATTTGGCTGGGTTTGACTGTTTTTAAAGGATTAGGTGGATTCCTGCATGTCACAAGCTTTGAGTGAAGAAGGCCTAGATCTGCCTGAAGAGGAACAAAAGGGAAATAGGTGAAGCATGATGCCCTACTCTTCGTAGTACCTGGGTGATGGGGAGGCCTTCCCAGCATGGAAGGACCTCTGTGTAATTCATACAATGGGTCACCAGTTTCTCCTCTGCCCTCCCTCCTTCTGTGGCTGTGGGCCAAGGCATAGCTGGGCCCCAAAGCCATGCCAGGGTAACAGGACTGGAGGTTGTGCCCAAATAACCTCAAGCTGCTGTCTTTTAACAGATCAGCTCCACAATTTACAGATGGTACGTGCTTATTTAGACCTTTAAGTGTCACTGAGTGCTAGCAATGATAACATACCTGTAAAACATTAACCAAAACAGTACCAAATATATCTATTTTAAGGAATGCCCTCTGTGTTCCCATGTCTCCTTATATCTGCAGACCTCTGCTTTGCAGCCCTCACTGTCACACAATTCTGTAAACGTCCAGCCCAAGTGTAAGAAGTATGAACTGTATGCTCACTTTGTGCCAACTTTTGATCCTTTTACTTAATGATACATATCTAATTTTTGCTTATCTATAAACTGAGTTCTAAATTTCATTAGATAAATTATTTTGAAGTCAAGATGGTATGTGACACATCAGTCACAGAAAAAGATTCGCAGGTACATTTTGAATCACCTTAAACCCTTCCAGTTTGATTCAGTTCATATTCCTTCAGTAACAGATTCTTTATGGATTCTGAAAAGTTCAGGGGCAGGAATATTTGGTGAATATCAAATTAATGTTCTCCAACAGCCAATAAATTAAGTGCTGAAATTGTATTTATTTTGCAAATTTACATTTTGTTTTTCTTAAGTAAAAGTTGTACCACATTTTATATCAAAACATTATATGGAGAAGAAGTGTTAAGAAGAAAGAGCCATTGGATTAGTCATTCAAGTTTCAATTTTTCATAGGCCAATGAAATAGTAAAGGAGAGTTTCTGCTGCTTTGTCTATGTCAACCACAAGGGAGGTGTCCAAGGTTTTCTGAAGTGATTTTGAAGAGCAGCCTCAATAGTGTGAATTGCTATTGTGTCTGAAGTGCATTAGAAACAGTCACAGCCCAGTAACTATCAGCAAAAACCTTTATAAATTAGGCAATTGCTATTAACACAGAGGTGGAAGGAGGGACAATATCTAGCAAAGGCAAATCCATGTTTTCATTTGGTAAAGCACCAGTCTAAAATGGCTCAGTGCCAAGGGAACTGTTAGGTATCCACAAGCAAAATAGAAAGTACGTTTTTGGAAGTGTAGAAGTTAATTTTTTCTGAAAGTCTAAAGGAGTTTCACCTTTTGCAATGCCATTTTTTTTTTTACAATAGCATTCTTCCAACAGTACACCTTTAGGAATAAATGACTCCCATGAACTCTAGGTCTGGTGTGGCTGCAGCCTCCTCGACAGGCAGCTCCTGGTGCCCTCCCGTGGGGTGGAGCACAGAGGACCACATGCACCTCCAACTATCTGTAATGAATCCCCACAGCACCTATAACTGCCTTTAAGGATTTACTCCTTTTAGAAGACAGAAAAAGCACCAGATATGCTTGTTATATTTCTGGCTGTAAAACATTTTTAGAGAGAATAACTGGTAGGAGCCATGACTAGTGAGGCAGAAAGAGCTGGACCACAAGATCGATCAGCCCAAGGTACGTGCAATTGGAATTCTCTCCCTGACGCTGAACTAATGGTGGGTGCCTGGGGAGACAAGCATGGAGCTGCCTGTCAATACTCCCCAAGCTCCAGCAATTTGCCATCTGCAATACCAGAGGTGACATCTCTGTGCTTAATAGCCCTCAATGGATTTCTCCTCAGAATTTATCTTGCTGTCTTTTGACTACTGGAGACTTTTTTATCAAGCTGTTACAACTGCCCGGTAGAAAATCCTTTTAAATGGGAGATGTGTACTGTGTGTCCTGTGTTGTGAGAAGAACATCTGAGCTGGCTAGGAGAGCACCATTTGCAGCCTTTTGTGCCAGTGCAAACTGGGAACTTGTGTGTGGGTTTGGGCATTCATTGTGTCCTTGCAAGGAAGATATTTCTGCTGGGGCCATATGAAAGAGCGTGGATGACTGCACGTGGCTACAAGGCAGGAACTATGGGCTACAGGAGATGCTGAATGGCAAAGTTAACTTGGATGTATCATTTCTCTGTCTCCATTTACATTTCTGATGAATTTTCTGCTCTGATTGGATGAAAACATTTCCCTGGCCCATCTAAAATCAGTTTTTTTCCTATTATTTTTTTGTGCTTCAGTAGTGCGTTGCAGTGCCAGGATTATGAACGCGGCAGGGGAATGTTTTAAAACCCCCAAATGGGGATTTGCAACGTAAGTCTGGTGGAAACATTCCTACTGAAATTGGGTTACATTAACCTTTACAAAGCATGGACTTGTGTTGTGGACATTGCTCGTTTAATAGTCCAAGTCAACTGCTTGGTTACTGGCAAAAAAAATCAGGAATTTTCTGTATCTTTTCCCCTCACTTCAGGGTGACATTTACCCCTTGATAAGTGTTGCTGTGGCTTGTCAACCCCTTCATTTCTTGGGTGATCAAAATCACCTGATGCAGGATTTTTGGTGACCCAGATGTCAACGCAGGAGAACTTCAGGCAGAAGGGTAAAATGCCTATAGCAGGATGGGCAAAGACCTCCATATGCAAATTTCCCTGGAGGAGAGTGGGAGCAGAGCCTGCAAAAATACGTTGTAAAGAAAGAATAAGTTAATATGTACAAGGAAAAGTGATATCTGACAAATAATTTATCAACATCCACAAGGAGCTGAGAGATGTCAGCATTCCAAGCACTGCAAATTGGGAGTTTGCCCTGTATTTGTTCCTGGTAGCTGAAGGGCCACCCCTGTTCAAGAGAAGTTAATGTGAGATACAGTAGCCTTTGGATTTAACAGTTGGCACAGGGTGTTCCAAGTCACAGAAAGGTTTTATGTCTGAGGGTAGAGCCTCTGATCTCAACCTTTGATCTCAGCTGCTTCTGGGGTGGGGGACAAGGTCAGCAGATGGCTTTAAAAGCGAGTGGGTTGCTCCCAGTGGAGCCTGGAGCCAGCATTCCCGAGGGATGGGAGTCCGAGCGGTGCCTGCCTTGGCCAGAGAGGGAGAAGTCCCATCAGACAGTGGTCAGTGAGTGTGTGTGTGATGGCATGCTTGGGTTGAGGGGAACTTGGCCCCATGGAGTCCTTGGATCAGCAGGTGAAGCTGCATTAGACTCAGGTTTGGTTTACTATGGTGCAAAAAACCAGCCCCAACCAACTAAAACAAATGGTGTAGAAAAATAATTGTACAGTTCAAGAATAATCCCCAGTTGATCTGGGTTACAGAATGAAGACTGTGATTGTGTGTGTTGGTTCCAAAAGACAGCAATTCAATACATCAAGGAAAGAAGATGGTAAATGTCAACTGGATTGAGATGTAAGGGCCTTGATTGTGCAAGAGACCTGGAATTCCTTTATTTCCAAGTTGTTGTTAGTAGCCTCAGAGAGATTCCTGAAGAGGATTGAAGAATAGTGGAGAAAGAATCCAGAATACCTGTCTAAAGAATAAATGTAAATTAGCAGGAATAAAGCAGGAACCCTACAGGGAATGATAAGTGGAGAAAGGGGACGTCCAGACTTGTTTGATTTCACAAAAAGGAAATAGGGGTAAAATGAGAGAGCTGACAAGTAAATTTGTGCCAGGCAAAGACTAGTCTCACTTTAAATCACAAAGTTGTGGTCAAGAGGGTGGTAACAGAAGGGGTGATGCCTGTGAGAGAATGGTCCTGAGCCCTCCTTAGTGCTGATTCTCACAAAGCACGGGTGATGCCACAGGAGAAACGAGGGGAGACTGGGACTGTATCACATCACTGTCTGCTGATTGCTCAGGCTATTAAACCCTCTAAAAATAATCCCAAATTTTATAATCCCAAAATTGGATTCCCCTAAATCTTCCTCTGGAAGCTTTATTTTACAGTTGGGGAAGTAAGAGTCAGCTGGTTTTTATTTTTGACTGTACACTACATTTTCATTTAACTTTGGTTCCTCTCTTTGGTTTTCTGTATTATGTAAGAATTTGCCTTGATATAGAAAAGATGGACAATGATCTGATACCACAATCTGATTTTATGCTAATGTCTTCTCAATATATCTCTCATTAAACATCAAATTAAATGCACAAATATATTCATCATGTAAGACTTCTAAAGGTGGTGCATAATTGGTCACAGTTTTAGAATTGGTAGTAATAAAAAATAACCTTTCTTTTTAATCCTATATATAAAGTTCAAGCTCAACCTTTTTAAAGGACTACCAAAAAAATTTGTGTTTGAGGGGCCTGAGAATTTTGCGTGTCCTAAATTTTGGTAGACTGTGAATACCAAACATAATGTTAAATAAGGAAACATGTCCTCACTATAACCACCCCTTAATCAGTTTTATTTTGCCTAATTTCAGAACCACTACTATATGCCAATATTTTTGGGAGCTTGGTATTCTCCGTAATATTTGAGTAGCCTAAGCTGGGTGGAATAACCATAAATGAAAGAAGCAGTGCAATGAAATGCAATTTGATAAGTGGTAAGATCTCTTAAACATCAACAGACAGGCATTGCATTGTCACCACTATTACTTTTTAACTTGGGTTTTCCTTTTAAAATCTCACCCTACAGTAATGAAGTAGAATTAATGTAATTCTAAAAGAAAATTATTTCTTTTTATGGAAAGGCTTAGGTGATGGGGTATAATAGAATCTGCATCAGAATGTTCCATATACTGTGGATACCTGTAATGGAAAAATAATGTTTCATGAATACCTATCAGACCACTTTATCACCTAATATCAGAGCAAGAGAAACTTGCAAGTACAATCTTCCTTGATCCTGAAATTAAAACATAGCATCCCTCATAGTGTAATGGGGCATTTGCCTTATTATTTATCATTTTACTCCAAAAGACTTAGTTGTTCATCTCTTGATATAGCAAAGAAATGTCAGTAAACCAAACAACTTGCCATCCTGGATATTATCCAGATAGAAATTAGAGTTCTTAAAGACTGGGTTTATTAAATATAACATTTTTGGCTAATATTTTTTCCATTTAACAGTCAAGTTCCTCTCATGTTCCAGTGAAATCCTTGGCAAGGGGTTTGAGCTGGATGATCTCTAAGGTCCCTTCCAACCCAAACCATCCTAGTGCTTCTGTGTAAATGGCAGTGAATCCTCTCATGGGTCTCAGTGGATCAAAGCTTGGAGCCATGTGTGGGGCAATCTCCGCCCTGTTAGACTGGATCTGACCATGACTCCTCGCCCACAGAGGCGGGGAGTGGATGCCAAGGGATGAGGGTGAGGATGGAGCAGGTATGTGGTGATCCTCTCCCAGTGTAACCTCTCACCCTGTGAGGGCCTCCAGAACCAGCACCAAATGTGGACTTCCACGAATTTCCTTTAATGAAAAATAAATGGAGATGAGTGGTCTTGGACTCTAGCGAAAGAGACGGTGAAGAAAGGCTATGACAAGAACAAAAATCAGCCATTATCTTTCAGGACAGGACTGAAAGATTTCAATGGAGGTCTGAATATTTAGCAAAGGGATTCCAAAACTCATCTCTGATGTATATGAAAGACTCATAGAAAAGAAATGTATGTTTTACTCACTTTTCCTTTTATCCTCATTTTATTTTAATGACCAGGGAAAATGGGAAGAATGCAAATGAGTGAATGCCCTCTTTGATCTGTGTTGTTCCTGAGCATAATCTGGTAACCTGGCAGGCATCAGGCACGAGTGGAATTGCTGCCCCTAAGCAGGAAGAAACTTCAGCCCCTTTGCAAGCAGCTGCTCAGTTTGGTTGTTGGTTTGAGGGAAGCAACAGCCAAAAGAACCCTGTCCCCCTGCAGAACAGGGGAGCTGGGCCCACTGTGGGGGTGATCGCCTGCTGCTTACATCATGGGGATTACACTTTTGAGCAGGAATAACCTGAAATCATAAGGACTTCCACCCACATCTGAGAAGTACACAATGAAAGATTCACCCTAAAAAAGGTATAACCACAGCATCAGGTTCTCTCCAGAGGGGTTGTGACAGGAGCAACCTCCAGAAGCCATCTCCTGAGGTGGACACAGAGCCACAGGCTGGATGTCGGAGAGAAGAGAAAGTGGAGGCATTGACTTCATCTGGGACTGAGGTCTGTCCCTGGACATGGAGGCCATAGGAGTATTTTGAGGGTATGTATTTAAAATACAGGTGGAAGAGCTGGACTGGGTTATTGGAGAGGGAAGGGTGATCTTGGTTGTGTTAGAATTGAACAATAGAACTGTTAAAAGGCAGCAAAAGGATTAAGGCTTCAAGAGTGGGTGATTGTCTGTACCTCTAAATTATTTTATTTTGCTTTAAAATGATGCCTGACTGCATGTTATGCATATTCTGTACAACACACATCTCCTCTGCTCTGCAGGACACCGGGAAGCAGGGTTTGCTCTGGAATCTGCTCTGACCATGTCTCCTCCAGTCCTTTCCGACCTGGGCTATGTCCCCCCCGATGGTGGATGGGGCTGGGCAGTGGTGTTCGGAGCCTCCATCTCAATTGGGTTTGCATTTACCTTTCCTAAAGCTTTCACAATCTACTTTAAAGAGATCCAGGCTGTTTTCAGCGTCTCCTACAGCCAGATTGCCTGGACAACATCCATCATGTGTGCTACCACCTATGGAGGAGGTAAGTGAAGCAAGGCTGTGTCTTCCTTTGGAAAGAGGAGATCTGATCTCTACACCAAGGGGAGAATGTATTTCTTTGAGAAAGTTCTTGGAAAGTGCTAACTGTGAGTCTGGCTTTCTGTTTTCTGGTGATATACACTGGCAAAACTGAGAAAACCAGTAGTGCCAGGCTTTTTATTGCCAACATACATGAAGTCATCAATTATTATTTCATCAGAAATCTTGTTATGTGTGGGTGAGTGGAGGCTTGGAATTATTTGAGCTTGGGCAGTTGTTTCAGTATACTTCAGTCTTTTGTTCTGTTCCTATTCTTGTCTTTCCTTTCGAAACAAAAATGCGCTACTTGTACTCATGATTGCAGAGAAGCCACTGAAACTCAAAGCCCAAGTTTTGCTGACATACAGACATGGAATATATGCACGTATATCTTGAGATAGCATTGAAATAGGTTTTTCCCTAAATCTGTTGCTAAAAATCTTGCTTCAAATGAGTAAGGGATGACGTTTTAGACTTTTCTCTGCAGAATCTTTCTAAAAGAACAAATACATCCACTGGTTTCTTAAAATTAAAATGTTCACTGGGTACTTGTACCGTGGCTGCAAAAGGCGCTGTTGTGGGAAGGCATCTATTGTGCTCATAATGAAACCATCAAGTGGATGTTCTCTGGGGGATGTTTCCCTCAGATACTGATGCCAGGTTATCAGTCTGCCACTTTGATCTCAGTAGCTGGTTAATCTTGCTGTTAATGGTTAGTAGGGACCATCTGGTTTTAGGCTGCTGATGCCTGTGAGGTGCAGCTGCCAGCAGCTATTCCTGGGCTCTTAGCAGATCCTGGTGGTTCTTAGCTTGTTTTGCAAGGGTGGAAGGTAAAAGGATTAACACTTAAGAACACAAGAATAGTCACTGAACTCACACCTATGAAAACCTGTATTCTTCCTAAAGCAAGTCAATCACACTCTTTGGGGAAGGGTATTACAAAAAATTTTGTAGATAATGGGATCTTCTTGGTACCCTCTTGCCTTCAGGACAGGGTGGTTTGGAGTCTTCCTGGATCAGGGGTACACCCTGTGTACAGAAAACTTACACACTCATGTACTTTAGGAACTGGTATTACATAGCAATAAAAAAGAGCTGGTGTGGGATGGATTAAGGTGAAAGGAGGTGTACAAGACCAGAGAGGTGTGAGGGATGAGCTGCTTGCAGAAAGAGCCTTTTCGGGTCTGGCTGGAGTGGATCAGAGCATCAGTGAGGCAGATTCACTGGGCTCTTTGGGCTGTGCCCTCTGCTGCAGATGGACAGAAGGGTTCACTTCCAGGGGGAGTAAATCAGCAGCTCTACTGAACACTGATTTTCCCTTGAAACAATGGCTGTGTATCCTTTGGCTGCTGTTTCACCCTGGTGTTTTTGTGTCAGGAGCTGAGAAGGGCTGACAGAGTCAGAGCCAGACTGAAGAGAGATGAATTTAGAGGGTTCATTTCCTCAGGGTGGTTGTTCAAGTCCTTCTGGAAGCTGGATGTCTGAAACTGAGCACCAGACATTGGACGTGTCTCAGAGTTGTTGGAATTTCTGGCTTTTTATTCTCCACATTCCCTGAGCAAGGGCCCTTGACATCCAAATGGCAATACAGAGGAGAGGACAGCAAGGGAACTGCCTATGGTATTGATGGGGGAAGAAGCCATTACAGTGTGAGACTTGTGGCTTTCATCACTGATCTTCCCATCTTTAAATACAGACTTTTATGAAATCATATTTCTGCAGAGCTGTTATTATAAACTACAGCCATGTGTGCAAGTGCCTGACTTTCCCAGATACCACCTGTAACAACAGGAGGGTGCAGCACAAGCAGGAAAATATGAGATGCTGTGAAGCAAGTAGACTTTTCCTTTTCAGCATTGCATTTGTATTCACACAGACTCTGGGCCAAGAACCCAGTGTTGGTAGGGGCATCCTGTCCCTTTCACAAACACCTGTGTTCATTGCTCCAAGAGCACCTTTCCTCTCTGGGCATTTGTCCCCCAGACAGTACCTGTTGCTCTTCACCTCACTCAGCTTTTAAATCACTGCAGCATCTGAAATAGGTCTTGGAAAAACATAAATCTGAGGAAAAATCCCTGTGTACTCTTCTAGAATCAGGGAAGATCAAGTGTCTTGTCTGTTCTTGCGCATGATTCATAATTCTAAACATTTCCCTGTCATGTTCTCCTCTTTCAGTTTTGCTGCCAGTAACTGGTGTTGACATCTCCATAGGTCTGAAAGCAGCATGCTAATAATAATAGAAGAGGGAACGGCAATAATAACAGATTTAGGAGTTTCATCTCAGGGAATAAATATCTTTGAGTGCATACATAATTGAATACTCAGTTTGATCTTCCTTTCAGCTACAGCAGCATAAGTCTACAGCAATTCTGTAGCATCCAGTGAAGCTGCAAGCTGTGTTTCATGAAGGAGGAAGGCACCAACAAAGCCTGCCCAGAATGGTTGAAGGAATGCAGGGGATCCCTTCAAACCCCAGCTTTTATTTTACAAAATTCAGAAAAGCTGCAGCTAACTGTATATAAAACAGTTGTTTAGGACAGCCTGCACTAGAGTAAATAGGAAAAAAAAGAAAGCTTCAACAAACATTGAATATCATTTTGGGTGAAGCCTGGGCTGCACTGAAGTCATCAGGCATCTTGTCGTCACCTTTAGTGGAGCCAGGATTTAATCTTTCAACTGCTGAGTTTGGTCTGCTGAACTGTAGCACTAGAAACCTGGCAAATTTCAGCCCTAAGCATTTTGGGAAAAGGGGCTTCCCCAAAGGTCTTCAGGAATGTGATGTAATGGAGCGCCCTGTAAACCTTACCTAGGTAATAGGTGCATCTTTGAACCATGTCTTACAAGGAGTCATTTCTGTGGAACTTAAGGGGCTCTTGGGAAGGTCAGTCTGTAAACCTGGGATTACAGGAGGCTTGAGGAAATACTACACTCAGACCAAAAAGTCTCTTCTTTTTGATCTTGTGGGGTAACAGGGATGTACAATGTCAAAAGTTCGACAAGTTCCTTAAGAACCCTCTGTGTAAGTCCTTGAAAGTTAATGCTAAAGCATCATGCTTGATCTGCTGGACAAGGGTCAGCCAGAAGGGCAAAACCCAGAGAATTCAGGCCCAGGAGCCCGGCTGAGTTTACCCCCAGCAATCCTGTGCATTGCATCACCCTGTGCTAAGGGCACAGGGATGTTACACACAGCTCTCTGCACCATGTGATCGGTGCACTCAACTCCTCCCAGGTTCGTTTCTGTCTCTTGTTTCCATATCCCAGCGTTTTACTGCATTTGAAGGGTAATGAGGAACTTCCTGGCTTTCCTCCACCCCACCAAGAGGAGCTGGTGGTGTTCCAAGGAGCTGCAGACTTGATCCTGTTGTCCTGCTTCCCACCTGCTCTCTTACAGTGTCCAGAGCTAGGGACAAGCACTGTGTGGTGCCAGCTGAGACTGCTCAGAGCATCCTTGTCCTTGAAGCAGATCAAAGGTGTCCTACACACACGCAGCAAACAGCAGTACCTGCTCCCAGAACACTGCAGTCCTAGAGAAAGATTTCTTGGGGAAACTCATGTCAAGAGGAGACACCCTTGAGGAGTTACAATCACTTGTCACAATTTTATCTGGTGGGGAACCAAAACCTGTAACAAAGCCCCAGCTGCTGCTTTACGATATTTTTCTGTACCTATTATTGACTATCCCTCCATTATCTTAAAACTTGGGTGAGGTGGGGTTAATTCTTTTGGAAAATACCTGCGTTACGTAATGACAAGGAGTACTATGATCTGCAAACAATGATGTTCCAGAGACTACTTGTAAACTGGTGTGACATCCCCCTGACCCCAGGCCACTGACCCTCAATTCAGGCTCAGTCAACATTGTGCAATTCCAGGGTTTTTCTGCTCTGGAGTGGGAATTGCTCTTTATGGTGATCCTGCAACATCTCTCCTCCCTCAAACACCATGAGGGTTTAATGAGATCTAAAGCTCTCCAACTTGGTGAAGTGTTATTCAGGCAGCCTGGAGGCAGTGGATCCTTTTTCTGCCCTGTTGACAACTACTTGAGAGTTTACTTGGAGATGAGCTGGAGACAGCAGTGGTTTTCTGGACGCAGATGTGCCACAGCTGCTGAGGGCCTTGGAGATGGTGCTTGTCGGGGTACTGGATGTGTCATAATTCATAGGATTAGTTTTGGCAGTCTAAGCTGCAGATCTTTGCTAACCTGGTTCCTTTTCCATGAAGGGAGTAAGGAAACTCTCACAAGAATATTTCCAGTGGAAATCACAGGCAGGCTAAGTGGGTAAGACCGACTGGATAAGGCGGGATACCACACTGATTTTACTTTAACAACACTAAAGAGTCTTTATTCATTACGTGTTTACCTTGAGCAAAAATGTTATCCTGTGGTAAAACCTCACAGCAAGGGCAGCAATGCTTGAGTCTGGAACTGGAGAGCCACAGAGTGGGGAAGGCAGAGGTTTCTCTCTGTGCACAGTGTCACCAGTGGAGTCCCTCTTACTTCCAGTACAAATGAAAGAGTGACTTGCTCCGCTCTGGCTAATGTGTAATTACACCTTCAACACAACCTCCTGCCCCAGCTGTTTGTTTGCCTTTGTGTGCACAGTCTTAAATGCCTTCAGGCTCTGCATTCAGCAGTGTTTGGAAAAAAACACAGTATTTCTCCTCGTTTTCAGCCATTTAGGACTTGGCATAACCAGACTTCTGCCATTAAAGTCAATAGCTAAATTCTTGGTGCATCTCTGAGTACTTCAACCATGTTGTTTTTCCCTTTCTATGCAGTCATTTTCCAAATATAACAGAGGAAGATCCTTCTGGGATTAAAATGTAAATGAGACAAAGATGCAATAGCAAAGGAATAATTTGTTTTAATTCCCCAGTGAAAACATTCCAGTTATTAGATCTAGATTGTCACCATCTTTTTACCAACAAGAATGTTTTGGTTTGAGCTGCTGATTAAACTCCTGCAACAAGGGAAAAACAAAAGAAGTGATGTTACTGCTTGGTTTATTCTGTTTTCTCCAGGAAACCAGCACATCCCACAGTGATGCTTCATGTACCTGGCTGGTTTGATGGCACAGACACAGGACTGGGGCTGTCTGAGAGGTTTCCTGGCTCTGGAGAGACTTATTTCATGTCATGAATCCCTCTGCCTGTCTGGCTATTAATACCGGGGTTTAGCAAAAAGCAAGTTTGACATTTCATAACTTTCTATTTTGACCTCTCCTTGACCCCCTTGTAAAACATTACTCAGTGAAAAACAAAGCCAGGAGGCTCTGCCAGCATCCCAGGTGGTTTCAGTGCCAGCACTGATGTCACTTGGCTCTGTGCAGTGTCACCCCATCACCAGGTGCAGGGGGGTGAGGGGCTGCTGGTTCTGCCTGCAGCAGAACATCTCATTCAGCAGCAAAGAGGCTGCATGGAAATTAAAGGTTCGCCCCTCCCAAATAGCCACGGAGATATCAGGGGATGTGGATTGACCATGTTGGACCAACACATGCCACTTGGAACATGTTGGTGGGGTGCTGCCTGCACCCCTCCTGCTGCTCAGTGCCCTAGGAGCCACCAGCCAGGGTTAGGTTCCCTTTAATTAAAAACTCAGGCATGAAAATATTAGTGGTAAATCCCTGAATGATGGAGTCTTGTGGCTAAACACTGAGGAATGTGTTTTATCAGCCTGGTTGTGCTCAGTGGTGGGGAGAACACAGGGTAAAGGGTAATTCTGTGCTTGCTGGGAAGAGAAGTGATGCTTTGTCCCCCAGCTGGCATTTTGTGGTGGCATCTGGTTGGGGTTCAGAGCCAAGAATTTTGGTGACTTGAAATCTACTTTCAAGTGATAATCTGTATCTATATGGAGTGATCCCTTGGAAAAAGTTAAGAATTTTATTAGGAACATAAATATACAGGACTAATTTTTGAGGACTGGCATGTCTCCCTCCTAAGACAGGTCACATGAGGCAACTGCAGGGGACGTTCTTTAGAATGGCACCCAATTCAGTATTTCTGGAGAAGGGAATTATCATCTTCCACTGATGATATTGCATGGGTCCAGCCCTTTGGTTTTGCAGAAAATTGCTGCCTATGTTCTCATTGATTAATTCAGGAGCTCCATTTTAACTGTGCTTATGGATTGGATTTCACTGCTGGTGCATTTTATGAGCAAATGGAACATGACAATAGAGCAGTTTTAAGAAATGGGGTGTGCCATTAAGACCCTTTAAAGAAGTGCAGGGGTACCTCTTTTGGCACTTACCAGATGCTGTCTTCATGCAGCAGAGCTAGGTATGGATTATTTTATTTAATGTGGAAGCAATTTCTATAGACTTTAATTGACTTGCAAAGACTCAATGAAGGAAAAACTCTGTTGGAGTCATAGAGTTGTAGCTCTTACCTTTGGCTGCCATAAAATGCTTTGCATAAAAGGCTTTGAATAAAATTATTTCCAAATACCAAAGCGGTTCACTGAAAATAAATAGAAATGTTTTCAATTCTTGAGGCAGCCCAGGGTTTTTCCCCCCACCCTGTTTTTTTTTCTTTTACAAAGACAAGAAAAACCACTCAAATTTTCCTCACTAGTGACTTTTTGGGGGGGAACTTATGTGCTTCACTATACGGGTAGTGAGGCACTGGTGCAGGTTGCCCAGGGAAGCTGTGGCTGCCCCATCCCTGAAAATGTTCAAGGCCAGGTTGGATGGGACCTGGTCTGGTGGAAGGTGTCCCTGCCCATGGTCGGGGGATGGTACCTGCCCTCCCAAGCCATTCAGTGGTTCTATGATTGTAAATATTGTTCATCAAACCTTGGGCTTCAATAACCGAAGGATGTTAGTTAATTTGATTAAAAAATCATGACCTGGGAACTGTCAGAGAAAGCTCTGTGAAGACTGGAAAATGGGGAGAGAGGAAGAGTTTCAGATCCTGCTTGGCTCCCGGCCCCTTTTCCCGGCGTGCCCCTCTTCTTTCAACAGCTCTGGAGCAGAGCACTGGGAATTACAATAGCAGTCACTTATTTACATGGAGTGCTGTGACAGGGAAATGAGTCATTTGAAAAGGTGTTTTGCAATTTTAATCAATTTTGTTGCTGCTTGCCAGCAAATTAAAAAACCTGCCCTCCAGGAAGTGTCTGCTGTCAGTGGATGAGAAAGCAGAGCCTGGGCCCGGGGGACAGTCCATGGTCCCGACATGGAGGGGGAGCACTGGCACAGGCAGCTGCTGTGAGATGAGCCCAAGCCTCCCAAAATTGCTAGCAGGTCTTTTTTGACCTAGTGAGCCCAGGATTTCCAGTGTCAGTCCCACCCTCTGCCCTCAAGCTGTTCTGATTTGCTTGTGAGCTTCTCTTCAGAGCAGCAACAGCAGTGCAAAGACTTATCACGTGTAGACATCTTTAGAAATCATTTGTTTGCCCCCAGTATCACCTGCTGTAACTGGTTTCCTGCTCCAGTTCTGAGTTTGCCACGAGTTTGTGTGAAAGTTTACCCAGAGGTGCCCTGCTGGGGTTGGCTGCGGGGGCCGCTCTTTAGCATGACACACAATTTAGTAATTCTGGAGAAGGAAATTCTCATCTTCCAGCTGAGAGTTCTTGCTGCTTCCATAGCTGGACTTGTACTTGCTTCTTCATCCCTCTGCTCCGTGGGCTTTCCATCTGTCCTCCCACCTTCCACGCTGCTGTTAAGGACGTGCCAAGTTCAATCTTAGGTGTGTTTATTTCGTTTTGGTCTTATTTTTGATTTTTAACAGAACACAGAAAGCAGCTGCTGAAACAACTGAATGCTGGTATCTTCACAGCCCATAAAGTGGGTCAGGGCTGTACCAAAATAAAACTCTCCAAGTCATCATGCTGTGATCCCACAGCTGAGAGTAAAGGTTTCTGATCATTTTGAGTTTACTCAGTTTTATAGGAAGAAAGAAAGGGCAGTAAGAAAACATCTTACAGTGGTGTTGTGTGAGGAGATTTTAAAGCACCAGATTAACTGTGCCAGGTAAACTGCAGAGCAAGGCCCTGATTTTTTCCCCTCTCTGTTGCTTCATTATGCATGTGCATAGGACACACGCGGGGCTGTTAGTCAAGCCAGGGGGAGGCAAGGTTGAGTAAGACACCAGGTTTGTGGTGAAACTGCTCCTTCCCAGCCAGAGCAAACACTGCTTAATATTTTCCCAACCAGAGCTCCATCTAAAAACTAGAATACACAGCAAAATGGTGAACATGAACAGGGGGCAGAAGTCTGCAGTGATCACAGAATCACAGAATTCTGAACTGGGTTGGAAGGGACCTTAGAGCCCATCCTGTTCTAACCCCACTGCCACCTTCCCCAATCCCAGGTTGCTCCAAGCCCTGTCCAACCTGTTCTTGAACACTTTCAGGGATGGGGCATCCACAGCTTCACTGGGCAACCTGTACCAGTGCCCCATCACACTCACAGTGAAGACTTTTCTCCCAATATCTGATCTAAATCTCCCCTCTTGCAGTTTAAAACCATTCCCTCTTGTCCTATCAGCATCTACCCGTGTAAAAAAATCACTCTCCTTTTTTTTTATAACGACGATGTGGTCCAGGGGCGGGAGAGCAGCCTGCAACTTGGTATGGAGGAGAACAGAGCTGGGATTTAGAACGGAAGAGAAAAGACGAGGGATGCAGGTAGAAACACAGGGGAAATAAAAAAGAACAATTTGCATTTAAGTAACTGAGGGTGGTTTAATTAATGCCTGCGGGGTGGCTGGTGCTGCTGCCTCGGCTGGGGGCGAGGAGATACNCGGGGCCCCGCGTCCCACGAGTGTCCCACGCGTGTCCCACGCGTGTCCCGGGGGCTCAGCAGGCATCGGGGTGGGGCGGAACAGCGGGTTAGAGCCGCTGTTTCTGGTTTTCCCCACTTCCACGTGGCATTTCTGCCCCGTCCCGCTCCCCCGGCACAGCTGCCAGCGGCTGGGGCTCTTTGCGTTCAGCGGCCGCGCAGGGGGCTCGGGTGGGGCCACACGACACGGGACTCACTCGAACGAAGGAGTGTTGGGGCAATGCTGCGCTGCAGGGTGGGCTCAGGGGGAGCAGCATCCCGGCACTGGGGGTCTAGGGAGCAACACCCCGAGACTGAGCTCTGGGCAAGTAGCATCCTCAGACTAGAAGTCCAAGGGAGCAGCACCCCGGGACTGGAGGTCCAGGGGAGCAGAATCTCAGGACTGGGGGTTTGGGGAACAGCACCCCAGGACTGGGGTCTGGAGGAGCAGCATCCCGGGACTAAGGGTCCAAGGGAGCGGCATCCCGGGACTGACCCCGCAACTCTGCCCTTTGTATTCCAGGGCTCCCCGAGGAGCGTGGGCCCACCCGGCCATGCCGGCCCCCGCTGAGGCAGGGCGAGCCCCTGGCCCGCCGGATGGTGGCTGGGGGTGGGTGGTGGTTTTCGGCGCCTTTGTCTCCATCGGCTTCGCCTATGCCTTCCCCAAAGGCTTGGCCATCTTCTTCAAAGAAATCCAGGATTTCTTTGGCACGTCCTATAGCGAGATCGCGTGGGTCTCCTCCATCATGCTGGCCACGACATACGGTGCAGGTGAGTGATCCTGCACCAGCTCCTGGGGCACGGTGTGTTGTAAGAGCAGGAGTAAGCTCTTACAACAGCCAGAAATCTCCACTCTGGGCCAGAGTAGAGGGAGAGCGACCACAGTGTCCATCTGCATGGGCACCATCCACTGGTTTACTTTCTGATCGTGTTTCCAAATGTTTGTTTAGGCAGGGAAGTCATATGTGGAGCCTAAGGGGCTCCTACCCAGAAATCAGATTACCTATGAAAACTTTCTGTGGGCATCAGGGAAGAAGCCCTGAGACTAAGCTAGTGTGAAATAACTAGGTCTGGGTTTCAGCCAGAGCTGAGTGTGGAGTAGAATAATAAATGAAGTAGGTGCTTGTTTATTGTGGCAGCTGATAATCACAGCAATGAAATCGCCAGAGTCAGTTGTTCTTATCAGTTGTAAAGCAGTGCATGTAACTTTGCTCTTTTTAATGATTTCAATATCACTTTCATGACTCAATGAAATACTTGGGCTGCCCTTGATTAAATCTGCAATTGGAGGCGGACAGGAACCACATTCTTCAATTGCAGGAAGCTTCATCAATATTTATCCTGTCTATTAAAGAAATTTTGAAAATAATCTTTGTTTTTACAGAGGTTTTTTTTTTTTTCCTTAATAATGCACTGTAGTGCTTTTTGAAGAGCACAGTTGCTAATGAAAATAAAGTTGCTTAGTGTAAGTTTGGAAGGTGGAAGCGAGGCTTGAGTCAGAACCTATTGTAATCCACTCTCTTGTAAACCCAGACTCGGTCTTACAGAGACGAGCTCTGCAAAAACTGAGTTCCTATACAAGAACCCACAAAGGGAGCACTTGGAGGGCAAAACCCAATCAGTGATTTAGAAAGAGAAATCCCCTGCTTGTGCCCGTGCTGTTGTCCCATTACACTGCAGTAAGCATGCCGAAGTAGTTACCTGTGGGCTGGGGGCTCCCTGGCTGCCTCTGTGAGTTGTTGGCAGCTCTGCTTTGTCTTCCAATAAAAAAATGTTGTCCCCTCCCCTGGTATGGAAGAGATGTTTCGTGCCTGACTATGACCAAGTGAGGAACATGCTCTGCTGATTAACCCTGCACCTGGCAGCACCTCAAGTTGCTCACAGGGATTTCGATGGGGAACTTGAGCCTCTTGGGGTTCAGTTCATGGCCAACGAGCTGATGCTGGAACAGGTGAAATGCTGCTCTGATTGCCTCTGCCTCCTTCCAACTGCTCATTTTCCAACCCACCTTTTTCTCGGTCTCTCCAAGTGTTCAAGTCAGTGCTGTGTGCTCTGTACCTGGGATGTTGTAGTGGAGTTTTATCCTAATTAACTGAGCATCTCCTGTCTTTTTGCAGGAGCTTTAACTTTACCCTCCCTAATGCTATTTCACGGGGATGTGGGGGATGATACAGCTGAGTTGCAGGCGATTGTACCTTTGTAGCTTCCCACTTGCCTTGCAGCTGCTCCGTTATGTCCAGTTACCAGTTCTCCCCTCCTCTGCTCTGGAGTAAGATTGATGCTTGTTGGATCCTCCCTGTCTCCGCCGTGACCCCGGCTGAGGTGCAGTGGCTGCAGACAGGGCCGTGGTGGGAGCTGGCAGAACACGGAGGCAATGCAATGTGGGTGCCCAAGAGTGTATTTAACACGTCTGATTTGATTGACTGGGCATTTAATGCTGGAGCGGGTTTAGCTTATGAATGACTCCAGTGATTTGGAAATTCTCATTAAAGGACAGTTCCTCCGAGTTGCCTGAGTTTTGCTCTGCTGCAGTGCCTGTTAGAGCTGTGAGGATGCAAAGCTTAATTTACTCTACTGAAAAACTAGAAAACAGTGTAACACTGGATTTTTGCTACTCTTTCTGAAAAAAGAAATTCTAAAGACACCAAGCTTTTAACATACTCCTGAGTAACTAATAGAGTTACTAAACCAGGTGATTATTGCCACGGCATGTCCATCCCTTCCTTTCCCAAGTCAGTGGTGATGCAGAACGGTCACAGGCTGTGTGGAGGTGCAGGTGATGCTGTCTGCAGCCATGTGGGAACAGTGTGGGGGCACTGAAGATCTCCTACATGAAGCATCAGGCACAGCTCCCCGGGGGGCTGGAGGGGCCACTGGTGCATTTGCTCGTGTCAGGTGTGGGCATCAGAGCCATGGAAGGAAATCCCTGTGAGGACTGACCCACCCCAGCTCCCTCCATCCCCAGGAGCATCCCCGTGCCCTGGCAGGGCATGCAGAGGCCAATGTTTTCACCAACCGCAGCTTTTGTTTGCAGACATCCCCAGGACACTGCCTGGTTTCCTTGGTGTTCTCATTGGTCTAAGGACTTGTTTTTCGGCTGTGCTGCTTACATTGTAACAGAACTTATGTTTGCATCTCATAAATAATGCAAATGAAGCTTATTTTCTGAAAATACATGAACTTACCCAAATCTCCACTGGAGAAGCTCTGTTGACTTTGACAGCATGGATGCAGATTTACAGTGACCACCTGAGGCTTTGCTTGTAGCACCAGAGGAGTTCCAGTTTTTCAGACTAAAACTGAAAATCAGCAGCCAAGACTGTATCTGCCCTTCACTTCCTGCTGAATTCCCCCAGGAAGCTGTTTTATACCAGCTGAGTCTCTGGCAATATATATTACAGAAGTTAATGTGTCCTATCCCCAGTTTCTTAATCTGAACTAGGTTGCAGAAAACAATTCTGTCACTATAATACAAGTAGTAAAACAGATTACTGTGCAGTAAAGTGGATAGCCTGGACTTTATGATGGGGTACTTGTAGTTCTTGCCAGAGCTCCTGTTCAGCAATTCCACATTTCCAGTTGCGGAGGGCAGACTGGGAGGTTTGAGAGTGAGGAGCGTGGGGGAGCATTGCTTTTCTCTGACCAAATCCCACAAGGCTGAAGCCCTATCAGTTTCATAAAGAAGGATTTGTTTTACAATGTTTCTACTTTTCTTTTTTTTCCTTGTCATGGGTGAAGAGCTCATTGCTTACCCCAAATGAGAAAGGTATTACAGAGTTTTGATGTATGGAAAGAAAAGGAAAAAGGATCTGATCAATGATCTTAGAGATCTTTTCTAACCTTAATGATTCTCTGATTCTGTAAGGGACCAGGGGCCGTGGCATTGTCTTTCCCTAAAGGTGCTTTCAGCTGCACCTCAGCACCCAGCAACAGGCTCTGGAGGTGAGGAGGACACAGCAAATGTCCCAAAATGTGGAGCACCACAGGGCACCCATCATGCTGCCAGATGCCCTGGGCATGGCTTCTTTTTGCAAGCTGCTTCTTGGGCTTTGCTATGCCAACACAAGACCAAGATTCCCAGGCTTTTGCCTCACGTACAGGCGTGAGTTTTGTTCAGGAAACAATTTCATTGCAAAGCCAAAAGCCTTTGGCCTTTGTACATCCTGATTTGGTCTGTGTGGTGGTGCCAGGTTCACAACGCTGAACTGAGCTGCCCTTGTCCCACTTTTAAGGGTGACACATTTCAAGCTAGGCTGCAGATGTGTCCTGGGGGATAGCCATTACCCAGGGAAAGCAGGAGGCAGCTGAGCTCCCAGAAAAGAAAAGATAAGCAGTATTAATGTGCTAGTAAATTAGTTGCCCCATTCAGCATCAGGGGAAACAGCCAAACATTCTAAAAATAAAAAATAGTGATGCCACTAATTTAATAGCAGCAATGTTCTTGTAGCTGTTATTGTCTCCTGTAAGGCTGTAAGAGAGGTAAGGATTGTGGGAAGAAGTAATGTCTTTTGTTATGGCCAACTGTTAGAGCTTGAACAATGAGCCAGGCTCCTGGCACATGTGCCAGAATACAGAGAATAATTTAATACTAGGACAGGATCTGCATTTTCATTTTTTAATTTTTTTAATGGTGACTGTGTGGCCAAATGCTTCCTTCATGTTTATAATGGAGTAACAGGAATCATCCAAGGGAAACTCAAAGAGCAGGTCCTCCTGCAGAGTCATTTCAGCTGCTCGGCTTGCATAGCTGGGGCTACACCAGGGGACATTGGAGGTTCTTTTTAGTAATTTTGAAGAATTTCACTCTTTTGCAATTGCTGTGCATATTTGTATACAGCTTGTACGTGTAAATATGTGCTGTTCTGCTGTCCTTTAATACATAAAAAACTCAGTTGCATCAGCACCATGCATTGGTTTTATTCAGAATGTACTGCAGTGGAGTCTTGTCTCCATCTCGCTATACCCTGCTGTAAACCTCCCCCCAAAATCTCCAGGGTGCTGCTCTAACACATCCAGATTTCCATTAAAATCAAGGAATCACCTTCTGTCCATTTTACAAAGCATCAGAGAGCCACATTTTGCAAACACAAGAAAATTTAGAGTGTTTCTGGTGAAAAAGCCTCCACCTGAAACCAACCAGTATTTATTAGTCTTGTTATTTATTGGTTTGTAATTCGGTGATGATCAAATTACCTGAAGATTTAATTCTGGAAATGCTCCACAACTGAATCTTTTCTCCAAAGAAACTTTCTCCCAGAGCTTGTAAGTGCTTAACAGAGCATCTGCTAAAGCAGGAAGGAAGAGACAGGGAAGCTGAAAGTCCACCATTGACCTTGAACATTTAATCCAAAATTTTATAGCTGTATTTTATTGCACTGCTAGCATGATATATTGCAGTGACAGGTTTAGAAAGCACCTTACAACATGCAGTGGCGTAAAGCTATATTAATAATGAGTTTGATTCTGCAGTTTTTAACTTAATCAAAACTGCCAATGTTCTCTCCTGCTCTGGCCCAGACTCTATCAAAACCTTCTCTGCCTCCAGAAGACCCCACCCAGGGCTCTCCACACATCCCAATTGCCTTCAAACAGCTGTGAAGAACCACAGCACTACAAGGGGAAACTGAGGCATGGGAGCAAGGTGGGTTTTTTCAAGGACAAGGAGATGTTTGCAGCAATGTCACCTGTGTCAGCTCTCTCTACTGCTGTGCTTGCAGCACTGGTTCAACAAACATTCATTCTCGAGTGGGGCTTTCACTAGGATTTCCCTAGGCATTGGGTATTTTCTGGAGACTGAAACAAACAGAGGAGTATTTTTCTCTTAATTCACAGTGGATATCCAGCATCCTGCTATCCTGGCCCAAGCTCTGGCAGGTGCTCCCTGGAGCTGCCTGATGCTGCACTTCACCTTTCTCTTACCCTCCCCAGCTCTTGGAGTCCCACTCAATCAGCCTCCCCATGCTGTGGAAACAAGACACCTTCCCATGCAGGGGCAATCCCCGGGGTAGCAGCACCATTACAATCCTGGATTTTGATAAGAAAGCTGGATGAGGAATGATTTGATTTCTGTAATGAATGGTGCTGCAGATTCATATACTTCTCTCGACTCTCAGAGAGCACTCCAGCACTGCAAGGTCACCATGTATGGGTTTATATTTTTTATTTTTTTAAATAGCTCTGTTCTACTTAAGAGCGATAATAGCACTATAGGTTCAGGTGAAATATTTCTGTGTTCGTGGACTTGGTCACAAAGCTTTATCATTTTGCCCTTCATTGGAGCTATCAAGGTCACCAGGCAGCAGTAATAGAGATGTGATAGACTTAATAAAAACCAAGATTAATAAGAACTAGGAAGAAGGAAGTGAAGAGTTTTGGTTAGGGGGTTGTTAATGGTGCTAAGCCCAGGAGTAAGTTATAATCCATTCCCCCCAAGTGGAATTCAAATATGTGAAAGCTTCTTCCCCCAGATGCCAACCTGTCCCAGAGCGTTGCAGCTCTTTTGCCCCTGGATGGGCTCTCCAGTGTACCTGGTCTCTTGGTCAAGTCATGTAGGGCTTCCCAGGGGTGGGCAAAGCCCTTTGGAGATCACAGGCAGGCAGGGGCCAAATTGCTTGTGGAGCAGCATGTTAAGAGGGGTAACGAAGGGCTGTTGACCTCCGGGAATGGCTGTTCCAGCCACACAGGGAACTCCTGTTCTGCAGCTGGGCTTCCAGTGATGGAAGGGATAAAAGCCAGTGGTCCTGCCAAGGCAAAAGGACAGCTAAAGAAATCATGGGAAAGCAACTCAAACACCGCAATGTCGTGACCTTGTGAAGGTGAGCGGCTGTGATGTGCTGTGTGGTGAGATCCAGACCCGCAGCTGGGGAAACCACTGAGTGCTGTCCCCTTGCAGGATAGGTTATTTAATTGCCTAAATATGAAGTGACATGAAGGACCTTGGTTGCAGCCCCACTTTGGGAGCTGTTGGCCTGTGGCTTCTCTGTGCACCGCAGGAGCAGTGTGTGTCAGCTGGGTAATCTGGAAATTGCAATGCCAGAGCACTGATCAGGTAAGATTGCTGGATAAGGAAGAGAACACTTAGTCTTTCAGAAGCTTGGGCCTTGTCTGCTTCGCTTTTCTTCTTCTTTCTTTTTTTTCTTAACATCAGGTTGCTGCTGTGGCAAATGTAAGTATTTCTGATGGGAGGTCAGGGTCCCTGTGTTCCCAAGGGCATGCCTGGTGGGTGCAGGGGAGGGAGGATTGCTGCAGCCTGGTTGCTGCAGTGGATCATTGCCCTCACTGCCTTCCCAGCTGAATACGGTGCCAATCCTGCCCAGGAGACCCAGCACCACAGGACTGACCAGTTTGGTGACTGAATGATGTGTGTCCAGACAATTTCTCCCATGCTTGGCTTATGCATCATCTCACAGGGATTGTGCTGAAGCTGCAGCCATTACCCCTTAAATGAACTGACTGTTTTCCTCACCTATAGGAAGCAAGTGAAGCATCTCTGGGGCCAGATTAGCTGTTGAAGATGCTGTGGCATGTGCTGAATTTCAGCCTCCTTATTTAAAATCGATTATTTGCAATGCAAAGTAACACTAATAGAAGGCATCAGGGTGGTTTAGGTGTGGACAGGTCTTTGGAAGCTGCTCTGTCAGGTCTGGCAGAGGAGTATTTGAGGCTGTGGTTGTCACCTGGGGCGTGTGCTTGCTGCCACTTGTCCTCGGTGCGTGGCCATCAGGCACTGCCTGAGGAAGGGCCGCTTGTCTGTGGGCTCCTCAGCCAATACAGGTGCAAACCAAACCATCTGAAACAAGCAGCTGAGACTAATAACACACTTCATTATTGGCAGGTACCACCAGTTGTTCTCCAGTGATCTGGAGCAGGCAGCTGCAGGGCTCAGTTATGGTGGGGCGCCCAGTGAGCAGCAGTTCTCCACGCCCTGGTGACACAAACACCTAAAAGCATGAGCTGTCCAAGTCTCCTCTGGCATGACAAAGAGTGAAAGGCTGCAGGTTTTAGCCCTCTCATCCCTTTCTCCCCACATTTGCAACTGGGCCCCGTGTTTTCTCTGGCTACCTCCCTTTCAGGCTGTGCATTGTTACCAGGAGCTGGTGGCTGATCCCCCCAGTCTCCAGAGGCTGGTGGGTTCTGGCAGCACGTTAATAATGTGGGGGCACTTGCTTTCATTCTGGGGGTAATGAGGAGGTTGCTCTGTTACAATGGGCTGGTACCCTGGTGGATAAATTACGAAGCCAAAGGCAGTGTTGTTATTCCACAGAGGGAGTGAGATTATTACTGAGGAAATTGCAGGCCTGCTCCTGTTGTCATTTTACTACTGGTGTAATAATAGACTTTGTTTCATTAGTATAAATGATTTCCCCCCTTTCCCTCTCAGCTGAGTACGTTGCACTCCTTGTGTCCCCAGTGATTCCCCATAGTCAATAGCAATCATGGCATGCTGAGTTTCTATTTGTGTTTTCACAACAATTTGGAAAAAAATTGACTATCTGGGCAGTTCTTTTGGTGCTGACCAATGTCCCTGTGCAGGAACAGCTCTTTAGAGCCACCTGGCACTGTGGAAAAGCAGGAAAAGCAGAGCTGCGTGTTGCAGCCCCAGCAATGGGGGCACTGGTGGTCCCAAATCTTCCAGCACTATGGTCCGTGCAGTTGAGTATTTTAAAGTCTTGTTATTTTATCACCTGTGTGGTCATCAAATGGTCTTACCAGCAGACCTTGAATATTTGCAGTGGCTCTGTGCCACTTTACACTGTCAGAAGGTCAGTGTTGTGAAACCTGGAAAAAAACCCACATTGCTGTAAGGCTCTGGGTTACAGATTTTCAGGGCCTCAGCTCTTAGCTGCTTATCTGAAAGCCTTACACAGAAATATTTCAGCAGAAATTCATCCAAGACAAGTTCCACCAAAAAGGAGGAACACTGTTACTATTAGTACTAGGTTAAGTTAAAAAAAAGACAAGCCAAACCTTACAAATAAGGGATATATATACACGGGGTCAGAGGTATGGGAGAGAAGAATGTTTTAGTCCCTATTAGAAATACATTGGTGTTTCTCACCGGCACTGGAAGTTTTGCAGCTCATAAAAAATTCATAAGGCTTGTTGAGGAAAACAGGAAGGCAATTCAGGTGTCTATTTTTTGAGCACTGTCATACTTGCAAGGGTTTAAGCCAGTCTGGATTGATATTTCTTGTTATATGCCAACTCTGCATTATGATCCTCTCTGGATCATAGTTCAGTGACTGAAAAAGAATGAATGACAAGGTGGCCTGGCTTTGTGGAGGAGAAGAGAGGAGAGTCCAGGGTATTTTGCTTTTTCTTTATGGTTTTATGGTCTCCTCTTCAGGGTCCTTTTCACTTCTGCAGACACAAAACTCAAGGTGAAAAGTAATTGGACAAGCTAACAAATGAGTTCAGGCTTGCTGCATTCCCCACTGGCGAGTCTCTGTGTTTCTCTTGCCACCAAGAGCAGCCTCTTTGACACGGCCTTTCATGTACCAACTAACAAAGAATGGAAATCTGCCACAGGTATGAGAAAAGAGAGGCTTTAAACAGGACAGGCACTAAACCAGTGTGATTTATATGGGCTGAGGATAGTGCTTTACATTTCATCAGTCTTCCAGGGGCTGCATGATCCCAGCTGCATCTTCTGGGGATATTTGGTGTCAACTATTGCTCTCCAGGCTGCAGAGTTTTACTGCAGGCAGAAGCAGAAGCCTCATGGTGTGCACCCTGCTCTGGAAGGGCTTGGGGTGTAAAGTGAAGCACTTCTGAGTGGACATTCCTTGCTCTTACCATGGGCTGATGGAGACACTGGAGAGTGTGTCCCTGTGAGCCAGGGGAGGCACAGAGCCACAGGCACAGCTCTGAGTGAAGCCAGCAGCAGGATGAGGCTCAGCATCCCCACTGTGTCCTCTGCTGTCCTGTGTCGTCCCCCTGCAAAGGTTGATAAAAGATGGCCATGGCTGGAAGTTCATCAGAAGGGAGGAAGTCACTGGGTCATGGAAGGGGCTGCCATGTCTCCTGAGGCTGGGTGGGTGGGAATGCTGTCCCTTCCTGCACTGAAACACCACCCCAATGTCAGCACCCTTGTCATCGGAATGTATTGGGGTGCAAGGGGTTAATTAAATGATACTTCTAATTTCATCATTAGGAGTTGCATTGCTGTCATGGTGGTGGGGCTGTGGGGACAGACCCGGCTGCTCCTCTTCCTGAGAAGCCTCAGTGCATTGGGGACGTTCTCGGCAGCTGGGATGGCTTTTGCTGCTCTCTCTGACTTTTCAGGGACTTGCACAGCGTTTGTGTGGCTGCTCCTGCAAGGTCAAGCCCAGTAAATGGCAGCTTTCTGAGAGCTTTGCCAGCTGTTTCTCTTGCCCTGTTCTCACCTGACGCTGTAAATTAAGAAGCAAAAATCACCCTGACTCCTGTTAGCTTCTCCTGCTGCAGGCTTGCAGGAGGGAGCAATGACTTCATTTGGATGCCAGGACAGGGAGCCCGTGGTTCCTGCACATTTGACCAGGCAGGTATTAGCAGCTAAAGGTGCCTTGGGATCTGAGCTGCACACACTGTTACCGTAAATGCTTTCTCTGTGGTAACACAAAATATCTTTATTCTTTCCATGCCAGCTGAGTAACTGGTAAATGACAGGTCCTGCTTTTCAATTCCACTGTGCTGCCAGGGCCTGTCACGCTTTTAATTTGTGCAATAGCTGCAAGCATAGCAGTAATTGTGTTTCCCATTTCCCACAACTGCAGTGCTGGCTTTGTGTTCCCTCTTCTTTAGTCCTCTGCCCCGACTTGAGCTATTTAATGTTTTCTGAAGCTCCCCACAATGCTGCTGTTAAAGTTATCTAATGTTTGATGTCTAATTCACTTCCTCCCCAAGAAATACACTGCGGGTGGCATGGGGCAGAGCAGGGCAGGAGAGTGCACTCAGATCTGCTGGGTGTGATGCTGATGGCTGCAGACACCTGGGCAGGGTGAGGGGGTCTGTGTGTGTGTTCTGTCACCTGCCCAGGCTGGCAGGGTTGGGAGCTGGAGTGTGCACAGCTCCCAAATGTGACAGATTGCGTGTGCCACTTTCTGCCCAGAGATGGGACAGATTTTGAAAGGCTCTGCTAAAGCCTGTGGATGTTTCTGCAGGTCCAAATGACTTAAGTGGAAGTAATTTTGGGGATGTGGTTTTGCATTTGCTTCAATGCATTTGAAAGGTCTGCTCAGGACTGTTACAAACACTTCAGCCTTTGAGCTACAACTCAGGGAAGTTTGATTTCCCAACTGTTTGAGGCCTTGGGTTGGATTTTTTGGTGTCTCATGTAAGTCTAGCTTTTCCTGCTAGGTCTAGCATTTTCCTGCTTTTCCTGCAGGTTGAGTGCTCCTCATGGCTTTCAGTGTGGATTCTCTGTGGTTCAGAAGGTTTAGTCTAGATGTTCTGCTCCTGTTTTCTCCTCTAACTGGATGCACTCAGTATCTGAGAGGTCTCTGATCCCCAGTGCTATGTGGGTGAGGCTGGTCAGGGAGATGAAGTGCTGTCACTCACAGGCATGTGCTGTGATCCTGTAGGCTGTGGCCCTTTACCAAAGCAGGCTCACAGGGCCTGGACACTTTCAAGCTGTGAAGGAGAAAAGCTTCTGTGCTTCTGAATTTTGTCACAGTTCCCTGTGAACTCACCCAGTCCAGGCAGGTGACACCTTTGAGAGCACAGCTCTCCCACCTGGACTGGCAAACATGGGACTGATTTTCCTGTTGTAAAACTGATTGTTCTGGTTGCAGCAGATGAAGGCTGTTTGCTGAAGGTCATGCAGACCTGCTGTAAAACCTTGCTGAGAGATCACACATGACAAGAATGGGGAGCAGTTTCAGTCTCATGGCTTAATAAGGGATTTCTGAAAAGCTGGGATGTGGCCGAGGACACAGCACACTTGCGGAGTGTCCCCAGGGACACAGAAAGGCTGCTCTCATTTATAAAGCCAGTAGTTGGGATACAAACATTTATTTTCCTCTGCTTCAGCCTCTACCCTGGACTGTCCCCATAGCTGGGCAGAATGTGTCCTATCCTCAGCCTCTTCCAATTCATCATTTGCTATCATGGTCCAAACCCATCCTTCCTGATGGCTGAAGCCAGTACATTTATGGACTGAAGGGAGAGGGACATTAATCCTTATTTCCCTTCTCCTAAGATGGATGGAGCATGAGTGGGACATATGTGAGCAGTTCTGGTTTTCCTCTCATAGGCTTCCCTCCTTGGTAGCTGCTCCAGGTCAGAGCAGGAGAGGAGCCTTAGCAGGAATATTGTGGGCTTTAAATGCTTTGCTCCATGGTGCAACATGCTATAGGGTGAAAGCCCTCTGCCAGTGGGTGAAGGTAATTGAAACCACATTTTCTTAGCTGAGTAATTAGATTGATTCTGCAGAAATGCAGACATGTGGAAAATTGAAAAATGGAAGAGTTGCATGCCCTTAGGCTGCAGATGAATGTGTTGGTGCCTTTCTGAGGAACACTGGCTCGATCTATTGAATTACAGGACGTGCTGAGACCAGCTCAAGCACGATGCAAGTTCAGGCCCTGACCGGGGGAAACTCAGACAGAAGGGGGTCTCTCACTGTGCTAGTCTGAAATATGTACCTCTTTCCCCAGAACTTCTCATTGGATTCTGTAGTGCTCTGCGCAGCAAAAGGATGCATGTGTGTGAATTCAGTTACAAGATTAGCAGAAAAACTCTCCACATAATTATACACACACAGAAATTTTAATTGAATGGTGCATTTGATGGCACCAGATCACAGATCACACAGTTACAGGGATGTTGTTGAGACTGTGCTTGTGTGGATTTCATTTATGAGTGTTTTGACCTGAGACACCTCGTGGAAAGTATTTCTATGGGCTTCATTCCCCAGATTAAACCAGCCATACCTACTGTTTTCTGTTCTTGCACAATGTAACAGCTGAGAACTTGTTCAGATGCTGTCAGCCATGCTGAGGGAGTGTTGGGGTTTCTGGGTTTCGTTCCTGTGATCGGGGGTGCTGTAGTTCACAGCGTCTGGAGAGAGCTCTGGAGCTATTTCTGGCTGAGATTATTTAAGCAAAGGTAAATAACCTGCCATGGCTCTGTGGTGAGGCAGATCCCACAACCAAACTCTTCAGAGATGCCTGTGAGTTTAAAATACCTGTTTCCAGTATTGTATGTGTGGGTGGTGTAGGAAGTGGCAGGAATGAAGGCAAACAGGCACACTGAGCTCTGAAACACCATTACTGTATGATGAGTAGCACCACAAATAGCCAGGTAAGTTCAGATATTAAATCTGCCTGTATTCCCCTTCCTCATTTCCAGTATCACTTTTGAAGCATTTTGATGCAGGATTTTTGAGTAATACAGAATCTTTTCCTAGAATTTCACAGCTTGGACTTCTGGACTGCTCTTTCCTGTTCAGTTTGCCTTCTCTAGTTCTGATTTCTCAGTCTGTTCTAATTTCAGAGCTGGCTTTTCTTTGAGCAGGAGGTTGGTCCTGAGGTACCATCAAAGTCCCTCCAATATATATCATACTGTGATTCTGATTTTTACTGGTCTCACTTCCTCAGATTTCAATGCTTTGTTTCAGTGTGCACAGTTTTTGTCAAGCCATTTCCCTCTTTAATAATTTTGCACTTTCCCTAACCTCCTCTTTGCATAAATGCAAGTCCAAACTGGTTCTTTTGAGCTCTGGCTAATCCATCATCCCAAACCTTTTCTACCTACATGGACTGCTATTAAGATTTAATTAACAAAACTGTTCTGCTGAAGCTTCAGTCCTGGTCAGCAGTATTGGAATTGCATTAAATAGAGGCATTAAAAATGCAGCAGCATTTGTGATATCAGCATCGCAATATGAACCACTCTTTGTGTGTATAGTTTAACATCATCATAAATCAAGAAACTCCTGTGCTGGGACCCTGTGTTCACATGATTTGTTATTGCTGTTTGCCTTCTCTGGTGACACTTGAAAGTCCTGGGGGCAGGAGCTGTCACCGACCACACACCCGTGGCATTGGACATGCTGCCATGCCCGCGTGGATCATCTCTGCTTTTCCATTTTCTTCCTGAACTCACTCTAGAAGCTGTCAGCAGCACTCAGGGCCATTGATACTGCAGAGCTTTACCTGCTTTGTGTCAAACATGGCCTTCTGTCAGAAGATACAACCTCAAGGTCCCCTTTGCCCTCTTTCCCCAGGTCCCATCAGCAGCATTTTAGTGAACCGCTATGGCAGCCGCCCCGTGGTCATGTTCGGGGGCCTCTTGTGTGGCGTGGGGATGATCTCAGCTGCCTTCTGCACCAGCATCCTGCAGCTCTACATTTGCGTGGGCTTCATCACAGGTGAGAACAAAGCATCTCCTTCCCCTCCACGTGTGAGGCTCCCTCCTGATGGTTTGGGACTTCCACACCTCGGCAATGTGCGGACCAACAAAAAGGCAATGGGAAGCTGGTGAGATAAAAAGCTTTTGAGATAAAAATCTGGTGAGGTAAAAAGCTGGTGGGACAAGGGCCCTTCTTATCAATGCTTCAGATGAACTTTAGCAAAGAGCACGTTCCCTGCTCAGCACCGTGTTCCTGGCTGGACATGGTGTGTGGGATGCAGGCAGTGCTGTGCTCTCTGCAGCTGAGTGCTCTGGGCCAGGGTGCTGGGGACAGTGGCCATCAGCACCCTCAGCTCCCTTCAAAGCAAACCCAGGTTGACTGTGCTCTGCCCTGGGCAAGGCAAGTCCTTCTGGATACAAATGTGACTATAAAGAAAGCACCTGTGTTCCTGTTTTACTGTGTGTTATCTTGTCTCTTTGAGATACAGGAAATGAGATTTCAAGGGTTTGCTCTAGTTTACTTGCCCTTTGCCAGCTTGTGAGGTGAGGAGGTCCTTTATCTGAAAATAAGAACTGCTGGAGTTGACTGAAAATAGGCGACAATCTCCCTATTGTGAAAAAAACCAACCTGTCTTTCCTTCTTGAAGTTCCAATTTGAATTGCCTATACTGAAATATGAAATTCTATATTGGAAACTCAAACAGGATAAGGCATAGGCTCAGTCCAGCGTCTTTAAAGCCTGCAGGTGCCAGGTTATTGCTTTTAAAGGTAGATGGATTAGAGCTCTCCACCTGTGTGAGTATAGATGCTTAATTGTAAATATTTTTGTTTTATTAATTTGGATAAGCTACAGCCAAAGTTTCTTCCAGTGCAGCTAGGACATCTGCTTGAAAACATGACACAGTGAGTTCAAAATTGGCTTTTGAGGTTGCCAGGTGTATGGTTTAATGAGTGTTCCCAATCTCTCCTCAGATGCATTAAGTGTTGCTGCTTTCTGAATGTGAAAATGTGAGCTCAACATTTAAAATCAATAAAACCAGCCACTAGCAAAGTAAATTGGGACAGAAAGTTTTTCACCCTGTTTTTCTATATCAATATTCCTTTATTAAATCTGTACAGTAGTGAATAAATCCCCGTGTAGGATTCCCTCTCTTAAACCTTACTCTTCCTAAGGACTGTCACTGTAATTAAATGAAACTGTGTTATTATTGGATGAATAAATCCTGCAGATTCCTTGAAAGAGACTCCAGAAACAAAGTGATGGGAGATAAAAATAATCAATGTCTCCCAATATTTCTTAATGCATGAGCTTGCATTATTTCCTACTAAACAAATGTCTTCTAGAAAGGCAAGGGGGAAGTGACAGGACAAGGGGGAATGACTTTGAACTGACAGAGGGCAGGTTAGATTAGATACTAGGAAGAAATTCTTTATTGTGAGGGTGGTTAGGCCCTGGCACAGGTTGCAGAGAGAGAATCTGTGGCTACCCCATCCCTGGAAGTGTCCAAGGCCAGGTTGGTCAAGGCTTGGAGCAACCTGGTCTAGTGGAAGGTGTCCCTGCCCATGGCACAGGAGTTGGAATGGGATGGATTTTAAGGTCCCTTCCAACCCAAATCATTCTGTGATTCCAGGTTGACTAATGCCAGATTAGCACATGGAAACCATAAATCCTTTGCTAAAATATTCCATGCATTTTGGTGAGCAGAAGGACTTGGGCAAGAAACAGGGCTGTAGGAAGGCACCAGCCTCTGTGTTCTAAAGCACTTGGCTAAAAAGGTGACAGGAGGGAATTCTGTGCATAACCCCGATGGACCTAGCATTGATAAAGACCTTGCTCTTGCTTGGTCCCTAAATGTGTCTGCAAGTCTGGTCCCCCACCCCCCGCAGAGAGCTGATAGAGTGGGCAGTGCTCAGTGCACACAGGTGACCCTCGTGCCAGCCCCGAGGTACAGGGCTGTAAAACACCCACATCTCTTTGTCTGCAGTGCTGTGTTGTTTCCTCTGGGCAGAGGACATCTTTTGTTGCGTGTTTCTTTTCCTCCTGCTCGCTGAACAAGGGCAGCTGTGTGGGTGAGGTGTTGGCTGATAACCATCATCTCCAGGCACGGGGTGTGCTGGGCAAGGAATATTAATTTGACAGAGAAGGGAAGATGCTTGTGAGCCTGCTAACATGCTTGATGCCTCTAATTAAGCTTGAAGTATTTTTGCTGGTCAGGCCTAACATGGAAGCATTCAAGGGCAATTACGAAGCCTCCTGCCCATCACGCGGCTGCGGCAGAGCTGCTGCACGAGGAGAGAGGCTTTTGTAAAGGGGATTTGCAGTAACTGGAAAGCAAACTGTAAACATCACACTCTTTGTAGGCTCCTTCCTACTAGACCAGAAAGAAAGCAGACTGATGTAATAGTCTGTGTTCATGTAAATCATAGGGATGGAGGTAAAAACAAGGTCTTGGTACGAGGAGGTCTCTGCTACAGTCCTCTGCCTTTGGCATATTAATAGAAATCTCTTCAGAGGAGCAGAGCAGGAAATATCTGTTTGCAGTGGAGGGATTAGACACGGCAATCTCAGTTGCTGACTTGATTATGCCTGTTTCCATTTGCATACAGAGCAGGAACCAGGCTCTGCTGGTGGAGGAGGCAGCTCTGTCCTTGATGGCACTCTGGGCTGCACGAGGCACTTTGCATGCACTGGAAACCCCACAGCCTCTTCCCATTTGTTTCCCTACAGCGCTTAGAAAAAGAAATGGGGTTTGCAAGCTGTCCACCTGGACAGATGCCAGCCTGGATGCATTAAATAGGTGTTTCAACATCCAGCCTCTTCTGAAGTCTGTGGTAGAAGCAGCAAATTTCAAAGCTAATTGCAAGGTAGTAACAACTGGTCAGAGTTTAGTTCAATCTGCACCAGTTAGACTGCCATGAAATAAAATGGGATCTTGGGTGAGGCATGTGGACTAATGAGAGTAGAGTCTTTGCCATGGCTGTAAATGTTGAGCACTGAAATACCTGGTCAGATTGTTCCTTGCTAATAAAGTAAGAACAAGATCAATAACTACACAGCTGAGTCCTGTAGCACCACTTATTTCCTTCTAATATGAGTGAAATGTATTTAATCCAGGAAAGGACACTCCCTCTGGCACAGGTTTGCTTCTGTTCTTGCGACACCACTGACAGACCTCTCTGTCATATCCCTGGGGACAAAATGTGGTTATTGAGTAACAATTCCAGCTATGGAAAAGCTGCTGTAGTTTCTGAACACTGCAATAAAATGGATGTAAATATTTCCTGCTAAAGTCGGCCAAAAGCTTAAAGTAAATTGAAATTCCAGTTATTCAATTTGAAACTCTCCAAATTTAATTAATGGGAAGAACATGAGGTAATATTAAATTAGATTTGTCTAACTGGCAAATTAATGTTCACATAATAAAAAATTTGAGTTGATTATTGTTTAAGTGGGTAGCTGGCATCCAGTCTCATTTTCCTCCTTTGGAAGACATGTGGTGTGTCCCTACCAAAAATGACTCTGTGGAAATGATGGTTCCATTTCTGCCCTTACTGACCAGTCTGGGAAATGGGGAGTTAGTACAAACTCTCACCTGCTTTGCTGCATCTCTTCAAGTGAAAGAAGATGCATTTCTCTATTTCAGCACTGTCCAAGGGTGTTCTCTAACCAGGGCTGTGATTTTCCTCTGTGGTTCCCAGGTCACTCTGGATTTGGCCCTATATGCATTACAAGCAGGCTGTGCTTCCCAAAGATGTGCCCTGCCCAATATATGGACTATCTAAAAAAGTTCATGCTGAGAATGTTTTGTATCCAGATTTATTTTAATGTGTTGCCATTTCAATTTACTTTTAATGTTGTAAACTTCAAAGTAATTTAAAAAAAAAAGAATTTTAGACTTGGCAAAAATCATAATTTTGTAAACCCATTTAAACTGAAGCTATCCAGCATCAGCTGGATTCTGCTGCATCAGTTGGATTCTACTCTATCAGTGACTAATGATAGTGTTCCTTAATTAATTTTGAGGACCTTGACCTTTGTAAATTCTCTTCTGTAAAGCAATATGCCTAATTATGTACTGTACAGTTAAACAAACTAATTATATCGACTAATGAACAAGAAAAAATCTGCATGACCCTATTTTCAGGATTCATGTTCTCTGATATAATCACTTCAAGGATTACATTTCTGCTTTGTTCTAATGTGGCTCATTGTTTCCTGGATGATGGAGTGGAAAATATGTGGCATGATTTTTAAATGCCATTTTGATGGAATCCTGAAAAATTAACTTTTTATGAAAAGCATGTCAAAGAAATGCTTGAAAATATTATTGATGTTTGATTATTGATTATTGATGTTGGGCATCAGGAAGAATCATTGGACATGAGGAAGAATTTTTTCACTGAAAAGGTCATTAAGCATTGGAATGGGCTGCCCAGGGAGGTGGTGGATTCACCATCCTTGGAAGTATTCAAGAAAAAACTGGATGTGACACTCAGTGCTCTGGTCTAGTTGGTAAGGTGATGACTGGTCAAAGGTTGGACTCCGTGGTCTTGGGGTCTTTTCCAACTTTACTGATTCTGTGATTCTATGGTTCTATATGACAGTGCTCTCAAACAGAACCACAGAAAACTGGGACCATCACAGCATTTGGAATCTCTGCCTTCAGATTCCACCTGTGCAAGAGAAGCTGGCCAATTGAATTAGCAGTGCAGATTTATAATGGCATTTATATATCTAAATGCAATAAAAAAAATTCTAATTAAAAGGAACACTCTAGGGTCCTGTGTAATTAGCATCCTCAGTAGCTGTTTTGCTGTGTACTTGCAGACCTCTTAATCTTTTGCATCAGACCTGAATTGCTCACAGCACCAAATCAGTCGTGGCTGAGGAGGGTGATGTTATTTTCTGCGCAGGTCTGGCTGCCTGGCAGCAGAGTTGGGTGCCCATGGAAGGGGAGGCCAGCCCTTGATGGATGCACTTTGGTGGTTGGCACTGTCCAAGCCAAAACAACCTTCCTCAAACTGGGAGTTGCCATTTTCTAAAAATAGATCCATCCTCTCCCCCAGCAAGGCTGCTGCCTCTGGACAGAATGGTGCTAGTTTTGCCACCCAAGAGATTTGCAGTGCAAAAGGAAGGAGCTTTCTCTGACTGAAAGGGTGTTTCTGGGGTCTGGTTACCCAAATGTGGCAGCCAGAACTCAGAGACACCCTGAGCAACATTTGTATCCAGATTATTGCATTGAAGAGCCACCAGTGAACCAATTGCCTGTGAATCTCCTCAAACAATGAGCTGGGGAGAAATGGGTCTCAAATCTTCCTTTGTTTATCTGAACTTTTTCCAGGATTTGGCCTTGCTCTCAACCTTCAGCCATCGGTGATAATCATAGGGAAATACTTCTTGAAGAGAAGACCCATTGCGAATGGCCTTGCTATGGCAGGGAGCCCTGTGATGCTTTGCACCCTGGCACCTCTAAACCAATTCCTTTTTGACAATTTTGGCTGGAGGGGCAGCTTTTTAATTCTTGGGGCAATTTTATTAAACTGCTGTGTGGCAGGAGCTCTCTTCAGACCTATCGGGACAGGCACAGCACCGGTCAAAACCCAGCTGGCTGAGGAAGGGAAGGATGCTCTGAAAGGAAAGATCACTGAAGATGGCAAGGAAATGAGTAGTGCCCTGAATGTCCCCATGGAGAACAAAACAGAAGAGGAAGGAGGAAAGGACTGCTTTGAAAAAATCAATCAGTACCTTGATTTTTCCCTCTTTAAACACAGAGGGTTCTTGATTTACCTGATCGGAAATGTGCTCATGTTCCTGGGATTCTTTGCCCCCATCGTTTTCCTGGCACCCTATGCAAAGCACACCGGCATCGATGAATATTCAGCCGCTTTCCTCCTTTCCATCCTTGCTATTGTGGATATGGTTGCTCGCCCCACCACCGGCATCGTTGCCAACAGCAAGTGGGTGAGGCCGCGGATTCAGTACTTCTTCAGCTTCGCCATTGCTTTCAACGGTGCCTGCCACCTCCTGTGCCCGCTGGCCTCCAGCTACACAGGGCTCATTGTGTACTCCAGCTTCTTTGGCTTGGCCTTTGGCATGGTGTGTGCCATGCTCTTTGAGACGCTGATGGACCTGGTGGGAGCTGCCCGGTTCACAAGCGCTGTCGGCCTCGTCACCATTGCCGAGTGCTGCACGATTCTGCTGGGACCACCTATCGGAGGTGAGTGTGTTTTCCTCCTCTGCTGCCACTGGGTTGTCACTTGGATTTAGACTTTTGCAAGCACAGTTTGCAGGAAATTATTCTAAATGTGTTTCCTCTGCCTCCCGATCACCATTTTTCCACTAGTAACTGGGCAGGAAAGGATGTCCTTGGTGTCTCCTCCAGCATTTCCTCTTTCCTCCTTTCTGTGTAGTCCTCCAGTTGAAGTCAGTCTTGGAGAGTTATCTTTTTATCCTGGAAACACTTGAACTGAACTTGCAGAGTGGGACTTCCTAAAATACCAAGAACCTTGCACTTCAGACAACTCCTCGTGGAGATTCCTCCTTTTGCAGAAGACTAGAGTCCACCACAATTTAAGTAAAACACAGCAGTTCTGTGAAAGCCTCTTGTTGACTCAAATCTTGCTGTTTGCCTCTAAGGCTCTGAGTAGGCCGCATAGGAATTTCAGTCATCTTAGTGCAGCTGAAAGATTTAAGTCTGTTCTAAAAATAATTTAAAAAAATATTTATTTTGGATGGCATGGTTTGAAATATTAAAAGGCAGAGCCCACAAAGGTCCATGTGGACAATATTGAGTCTCCAGGAGGACTTTCAGTCATCTAAAGATAAGTAAGGGCAGTGATCTGCTGTGATTTAACAGCCTTAATATTCCCTCTACAGCATGTGCTCCTTTTGCAGTTTAAACCCTTTTCCTGGATTCAAAACTCAGATCTGGCTAATTTTCCATATGACACATCCTGCAGAGCTGTTTAATTCTTCATATTACCGTGTAGCTCATACAGTGTGACAGAAGCAGCTGTATTCTCTTGCTGTTTTAGAGATTAATTATTTAATTAATGACAAACAAAAGAAAATACAATTTTAAAATGACCATTTTCTGAATTATATAATTTTCTGTGTGGGAGATTAAGTTAATGACCAGAGACTGCTAATGAGGCTAAAACAGTTCTGTGTAATAATCAGTAATATTAGTTTTGTAAGGTTTTCCCACCATTTTAATAAGCAGCAAATTTATTGGTTCTTTGGCATTTTAATAACCTACTGCAGGGTTCTGCTTTAATGAACTAAGTAAATTGTGCCCAGTGTGTTTTATGACTTTATCTTACTCTCAAAGGAAAAGAGGCAAGACTATCCTACTGTTGAATTTTCCAATACTCTACTCATTAAAACTCTCATTGAAACCTATTTAGGAGACCTCTAGGTCATCCTGATGAGCAGAAAAGGAAAAATTGTTGTAATTAGCATTTGGTTGATGCTTCTCCAGTAGCATGAAAAACACAGTGCATTGAAAATGGTGTACCAAGTCAGCTAGGATGATTCAGGAAAAACCACTGACTAAAACCAGTTAAAAATTATTATTTTTGTGCTCAGGAAATCCATTTGGTGACCATAAAAACCCTTGTTAGTGCAATGCAGTGGGATAATTAATCATCAGCTTTTCAACATTAAGGGTCAATCGGGAAGTAATTAAAGGTCCCTCTTTTTGAGGAGGAGAACATATTCCAAAAAGTCAGAGAGCTAATGGATGATGGGCCAGTTTCAGGGTAGATTGTCTGTAGTGTGAAGGCCAGGTTAGGAGTGGGTCTTACTTTAATTAGGATTTGGGATGTTAAGGATGGTCTGTGTTGCCCAGTAAATGGGAATTAATGCTCAGGATCATAATCCCAATAAGATTTGCATTACATTTTGAAATAATGGAGAACAGTGACATTTCAATTAAGCCATCTCCCTTCAATTACTCTGTAACTCCATAGCAGAGGCATTAACCTTTGAGAGGAACCTGTCACATTTGTCTTGGCATTGAAATTATCTGACATTGACAGCATCATCTTTGCTTTCCCTGGAACTAATGTTTTCCAGTTCCACGCTGTGCCCTTTCCTCTTTAGATCATGAGTGCAAATGCAGAAAGGGCAGCTGTGACCAAAAGCTGAGTCCCTTCTAATGCTGGTGAGTGACCTATGGTGGAATAAATCAGAGCGTCTTTGCCAGGAGCCTGAGAGGAGGCCCAGTGGGCAGGTGCCTTCTCATGGAAGTCTTCCCAAAAGCTGCCACTATTTGACTGCCAAGCCAAACAGACATCCTTGTAGTTGATCACTGGAGTCAGTGGAAAGGCTGCCTGCAGGCTGTGTGATCAGAGGAATAGTTTAGCATGGGAAAAATAGGTGTGCTGGAAAACTCCAGACTTAGCAGTGTAGGTTCTGTCCCCTTCTACTGAACTGTGCAAATTACCAGAGCATTACCTGTACCAATGTCAACTATCCACAGGCTGTATAGTGCCAACACATGTTCAGTATTTGCAGGCTCAGGATGTTTGTGGAAGAGATCAGAAGTTCAGAGAATGTCTTATCCTAAAGCCACAAGGGTGTTCCTTTATATATAGGATCTGGAAACATGATATCCTTGCCTTCATTTCTAAACTTCCTTTTTTTTTTTTTTAATATATATTTTACAGGAGTTCTTATTGATACCTTCGGGGACTATAAATACATGTTCATTAAATGTGGCTCTGTGATGGTCCTGGCAGGAACCTTTCTGTTCATCATGAATTATTATAATTATCGTATGCTTGCCAAGGAGGAGAAGGAGAGAAAGACAAAAGAAGAGGATCCTAAATCCATAAGGACAGAAAATGAAGGCAGAAAAAACTGGAACAAAGACTCCACACAGGATGGGCCTGAGCTGGAACCTTTGAGAGAGGAGGGAGAAGGAGTAAAGAAGGAAATGAACGGCACAAATGAAGTTTAAACCTGTTCTCATGGGCTAAATGGGAAATGATTTGTGGGTTGCTCAAGTGAGCACCAGCTGTGAAATCACACTAGGTTTTTAAATTTTACTCTATTCTCTGCCATGTGCATCCTCTTCTTTGTTTTAGGAGAAGACTAGAACAGAAACAAGTCCTGATTCTTATAAACTGCTGGGACACTGCAGTATCCACTTGCATACCAAAGGCCCTGCAAGATTTTCCCTTAGGTATTTCCCGTTTCCCAGAGAAAAGGGAAAGGTGATTTTGTGCAGAGGGCCAGCACAAGGACAACATGATACAGGAGTCCTTCTTCAGGTGCTTTGTGTGCACGGGGCAGAAATTTAGTGCAAATTTAAATTTTCCCTAGGAGGTTACAAAGTCCTTATTATCCAATTTATGAGTGCCTTACCATTTCTAGTGAGCTTTTTCTTTACAACACCCTGGTGAGACAGTAAGTGTTGCCACAATTAATTGTAAAAATGAAGAACTGAAGCACAGAGGAGTTTTGGGCATCATAGCATCAGTGAATAAAGCTTAGGCATGCCAGAGCTGAAACAGAATCCAGTGCCCTGAGTTAGATGCCTAAAAGCCCTGCTGAGCACAGGTATCCCCTTGCTAGAAAATAGGGAATACCATGGATAGCAGTGCATTAAACCACAGCCTGCTCTGCAGTGCACTCTGCTCACTGTGTGCTTCATACTACTCAGGATTAGTGATTTTGAACACTGTCTCAGAGCTGGGACCTTGGGCCATGTTTTTTTAACCTGCTTAAGTTGCATCCATCCTGGAGGGAATCTAAACCCAGCTGCCTCCCCCTTGTTTGGGCTGGAATAGGCACCTGCTGGCCTCATGCCAGCCTGTAGCATTAAGTAAAGTTTGTCCAGGTCAGTGATGCAGAGGTGGAGCTGAGACCACACAGGAGGCTCTCACCCTGTGCTGGTAATTTTGAGATGGGAAGATCTGCACTCTGGTGTATTTTATACCAAGCAGCTGTTGCCCGAGCCATGGATGCTGAGCATGACATCATGCAGTTGAATCATCAGACTTTCATGGAATTTCATGGATTTGATTAGATAAAAACAAGGACTTTTCAGGCAGATCACCCAAATCCAAAGCTAAAACTAGTCCAAAGGTTAGTTCTCTTTCTTTGCTTCAACGGTACCCATATGTGATCTGATCATATTTTTCATGGTTTTGTCTTTGAAGAACTGTATTTTCTTGTCACTTGTGTACACAATATGAAGAAAGGCTAGTAAAAATACTTCCATAAATACACTGTACTCTTAAAATTAGATCATTCATATCTTCTTGTACAAAACCTTTTCTGTGAATTCTTTTGTTTCTTTGAAGAATAGTGGTCTTTGACTTCAGTAGGACTTAAATTTTAGCCTAATGTTGTAACTTGTATTTTCTCTGAAAAAACCAAAATCTATACTAAATAATTAGGTTTTCAGTGCTTGTTTTTAATACCCTTTATTTCTGTCAAATATATATGTGATATTTCATTTTAAAAGGCATTAATAGAAGGTCATGAATATTTTCCAGTATGCCTCCTGGAAGCTGTCATATACTTAATAAAACTACTTAAAAAAATTAAATGAGTTTACATTTGCCTGTGTGTGTAATGCAGCCTTTTGATTCAGTAAGGAGTTTATCCTCAGAGGGTTTCTAGTTCTGGCTGCATGCACGTGGTCACACAACTCTTGGTCACAAACTCATGTTCTTGTTGATTTGGATCCCTTTGACATCCTCGGTGGTCTGGGCCAGCCTGACTCACATCTCCAGTTGTGTGTGCCCAGGAGTCTGAAAGCAGTGCAGAATGACCTAGCAAGGACCTGACAAGATGATTTTCATGCCTTTCCACCAGGTTGTATCAAGTAATCCTCAGTGCAATGACCCAGATCCCCAGCTGTCCTTACAGCAGGAGCTGATACTCAGGTTCCTTGCCTCTCAGAAACCCCAAGAAAGCTTTTTAGGTCATAAAACTTTGTTAATACAGATAAAATTTTTAATAAAAAGGCATTCTGTTCAGCTATCTATGAAAATCCTCTGGAAAAGACACCTTTGTTAAACTGCCCTAGAGGGCAAAAAATGTTTCATTGGATAAGTAGATATTTAAGGCTTCAGAATTCTTCTAACATGAAGCAGCTACTTCATTTAACCTATTCACCTTCCTGTCAAAGAAACTTATACTGCCTTTGAGATTATGACATTATTTCTGTCAGGTAGGAAGCCAGACTATTTTAAGACAATTTTGGTGGTTATGGCTGGTTTTCAGTGGTGGGTGGCCTGTCTCTTCCCTGTTGCCTACTCCTGCTGCCACCCTACACTCAAAGCTCTGATCATGACATCCCACTAATCACTGCAGCAAAGCAGTGCCAAATAACTCTGTACTTATGAGCCTGTGAGTAGCTCTAGAAATGCTTCCTTGACTCAAATCCCACGAATTCAACACCTTGCAGACTCGAGCTGTAATCCTTTCTTGGAAAGTTCTCAAACTTTCCTAAGAACGTTTTCAGTTATTAAAAATGACTAATGCAATATGAAATAACCATTACAAAAAGCTCTTGTGACGGAGTAGAAGCTGCCTGTGCATCTAATTTAGTGATTTGTGTGGCAAATTTAACACAATATTCATATTTGCTTAGGTCTGGAAAGCACCTGTGTAAGCAAGTCAAGAGGTGTGGGTGTTGTGCCATAGATAATGCATACTAGGCACGTGGGGGATATTTGGGACATCAGATGTGCTGGGATGATTGCAAACACTTTATTTGGAGTGCAGTTATGAGACTTTTTTTTCACATTTCATTAGCTTGCGACCTTATTAGAAGCAATTGCCCATTGTTTCCAGGGCTGCTTGAACTTCATCAAGAGCCTGATTTGGATGCTGAACCATCATTCCCAACAACCACAAAAGAAGCCAACAGAGTGGTGTTTGATGGGGAGGTCTGACAAGTACCACGGATTGGATTTAGATTTATCCCATGTACTTGTTTTTTATTTACAGTTCCCCTCACTTTTACGGTCCCTATATTTAGCTTTCCAAATTCAAAGGCATGGAGATAGAATTAAAATATTTCACTACTTTGGTGTGGCAAAATTTGTACACCTCCCTCCCTCCCTTTGTAAAGGAATGTTAGAGCAGTGACTCTGCCACATGATGGAGTGTCCTGCTACTAGAAGGGGACATTTTCTGCCATCACACCCAGGGCCAGGTGCTGCTTTGCCCCACACATAAACATCATTTAAATAGAAAGAATGAACCAAAATGCAAAACACACAAGGAGACTTGAGAAGTCTGGAACCACAAATGAGTAGAGGCAACTTGGTAGTAACTGTGTTAAAAATTAGTAAGTAAGCAAACAAACAAATTAAGTGCCAACCTATATGTTTGAAATATGCAATCATTTTAGATGACGCAGAAGATTATTCAGAAGGAGAGTTCCCATGGCAGCTGACACCAAATTTATTTGGCTGTGTTCAGAAAACGCCTCGTAGACAATACAGGTGCGCTCAGATTACATCTGGAATGAATTTAAAAGATGACTTTCATGCCCTCTGCAGTGACAGTGACATTGTCTATAAAATAGTTTTATTTAGACTTATCAGAACTGTGTGAGGGCGTTTTGATGAGTGACATTCATAACTGTCAGCAAAGCTTCTCACAATGACAGCGCAGCTCAGAAACACAGATTTGATTTGCTCTCTGCTCTGACACTCACTAAAATATCGCTGTGCTTTAGTTTGGACTCAGAAAGAGGCTCATTTACATCCTGACACCAAAAAAATGAACATCCATGGGTAGATGGGATGTTCTCGAGACCCTGCTATCACCAGTAACAGCATCACAAAATTCCTTTTGATACATTTTGTCCTGCAGAGCCCAGCACTGGTCAAGCTGTGACCCTGTGAGGACATTTGTGCTGCACCTTCTGCAGAGGGTGAAGCTCCCCATGTTGGACAGTGCTGAAGGCTCAAACAAACACAGTCCCACATGGCTTGAGATATCCAAGCCCTTAGCCCATGAATCAAGCTGTTAGAGAGGATGTCTATATCAGGGGAAAATTATATGTACCTTCCCTCCAAAAAGGCATAAATTTGGACAGTATTTAAAATTATCTGTATTTTTTTAGTGTTTGTTTGTTTATATGTTACTACTTTCTGAAATGTACTCGACATCTCTTCAACTTTAGTATTACTGATGATTTTGGACTGCAAATGCTTCCTCTAATGACTTCCCTTTCTTCACTCTTTTTAAACTCCCTTATTCAGCCACACTAACTTTACACAGCACTTGGCTGTCGTAACGTTCAGTTTTTATACTTTTTAACAGTATGTTTTCCCCCTATTCCAACATTTCTGAAGCACTACAAAGTCATTGAAGAGTTGTAGATCATATTTTAGTCAGCTCTTCAAAATGCAATTTGCTGGACAGCCTAAGAATCTTGTTACAGCACAAGTCAGACAGGGACAGCTTCAGAGGAGCAGCACCATGCAGGGACTGTGCAATTCATGCAGAGTCTGGCACAGACACCCAGGTTTGTACCCTCCAGATATGACAGTCCCTCCCAGTGTTCAAAAGATGCATTCACATTTTGATTTCTCTGATTTCACAGGTAACTCAGTGACAGATACTTGGTGCCCAAGGCCGTCCGTGTCAGCTATCACACAATCACACACAAAATCACAGGGTGGTTGAAATTGGAAAGGACCTCTGGAGATCATTAGTGCTGCAAAGCCTCTTCAGAGACAGCATGTCCAGCACTGCTCCTCTGCAAAGCCTTATTAATGTCCCACCAGGAGCTTGCAGGTGGCTGAGTTTGTGTTTCCCAGCCCATGCTGGGGGAAAGGCTGGAGGCAATCCCAGCAGGCCAGCGTAGAGTTCAAAGCCTTTTGGTGAACACAGGTCTGTGTTATGTCTCACCTATCAAGGCATACATGCCCAGAAGATTTTAGGAGGGATAAGAAGGAAATAGATCTATTGCCAATGTATCTTATGCTGGAAAGGACAGGGATGTCCCTCAGTGCACTCACAGGACAGAGTCCTGCACTTTGCCCTTAGGAGCCAAAGTCTGGATCTAGTTCAGACAAAGAATCTGACAGTCTAATGGTGTAAACACCTCAGTTGGTACTGCCCACCATCACACCATCATCATCTCTGAGTGGTCCAGCCCATGGTCGTGCTCCCCAGCCCATGAATTTGTCATTTTTCACACCAGACTAAATCAATGGAAAGAGAAACACAGAGAAACACAGGCTTCCCATAGGCTCTCCAGAGTTTTTTTTGACTTCTGTCTGCTGGGTGCAAAGATATCCCACCAAAATGTGTCACAAGAAGAAATTCCTTCCTCCTGTGGGAATACTGCTGTTCAGGATGGGCACCAAACAAGAATGTGCTTCTACACTCTCCTGGTCAAATCCATTGGCTTCCAAAAAGGGGAAGACATTCATTCACCAAAGATGTCAGCTTCAAGGCCTAATTCTGACACACCAGATTCCTTATGAATCCTGGATCCTGTTCGATGTGCAAAGCAGAACCTTTCAGATGAATGGGTGCAATTGAAATGAAACAGAGACAAGCACTTGCCTCCTGCTGCAGAGCCTGGCATTCCCTTCCTGGACAGATGAGATTCTTAAGTAGTTTTAATCAGTAAGTAATCAGTCCCAACTATTAGTTATGCCTCTGATCACAAAGCACAACTCCAGAGAGAAATCCTTAGAATATCTAGGAGGTTCCATGCATTATTAAGAGAAAAAACCACAGACTCTACCTATCACCCATTAATACTATGTATAAGAAGTGCTTCTTGAGCAAACTTGCCAACTCTATTCTCCCAGCAGACTGTGGAGGTTTTTTTGGCACTTCTGCAAGTCTAATGGAAACCTCCACAGCCCTGCTCCTGCAGAGGCAGCGTGGGGAGGGAAATCTCTGTGATGTGTTTCAGACTTCTGAGACAGCCCTACCTTGTGTGTATGTGCATGCACCCACATCCAGCATTGCTCCGACAGATCGAAGGGAAACTCCGCCTGCTGAAGGCTGGGATGCAGGGGTGGCATTCCTCTGTGACGTCAGGATTGATGTGTTAAAAGATTGAGTCGCTCAAATCTGGTGTCAGGAGGGATCCTCAAAGCATCTTTGGTGGTGCATCTTTGATCCCAGCCAGGTGCCAGTCGCAATGGGAAGTGAGAAGGGAGCTCTTTTCAGCACCACCCCCAGACCACAGCCGGGGACTGAGGAGAGAACACAGGTAGCTCTCCATGTCTGGGTTCCCCTTTCCACTCTTCCAGGCAGGAAAAACCATGTAATAAAGTTTGTTCACAGCTCATGACCTGGGACATGATGTATGTTGATTCATATTTCTTATTTCTTTAGCCTTTTTTTTTTAAATCAAAAAAATACTGTGAGTCCAGTGGCTAGAAATAAATTGAATTAACTTACTGAGTAGGTATTTGTCCTCTGACTTACCTGTTACAGATATCCTTCAAAATACAGTATTCTGTAGCACATTTCAGTATGAAACATGAGGGACAATGATATTATGATTCCAGCTTTCAGCCAGAGAAGATAGTAATTATACACCACATAAATAGAAGTGCAGTGAAGCTGCTTTGTAATTACAGTGTAACTAAGCTGTACCTCATTTACTTGTATTCTGAAGTGCATCTGGAGTTAGCAATTAGGGCCAGTACATGATTAAACACTTACCTTCACCAATCCCAATATATATAACACTAGACTTACCTTCACATGTGTATTATTTTTCACTCATATCTGCTGTGAACCTAGATATTTTCCAGGGATTAATGATAGGCTGTGAAAAGTTGATAGCCTGAAGTTCAGCAGAGAGCCATTAAACTGGCCTGGCCATTAATCCCTAGGAAATACCTTGCACCAAGGTTGTTATAAGGTGAATATGGAAAACAACTTTCCACTCATGCTGACTTTTGTTTTGGCTGTTACGCCTTTGCCAGTGTGTAGGAACAACACCCCAAAGCCAAGTGACTCGCTTGGATTTGGGTGTGTCTGTAAAGAGGATGAATCCTCCCTCAGTTCACCTTTGTGCATCACCAAGGGCCTGAACAGATAGCTTGTGTTCCAGCCAGTCTGTCTTAGCCACGGTTTTCTGGCAATCTTTGGAGGTCAATTTTAGACTGAGCCTCCATTTTCTGAAATGTGTAATTCCAGCTTCTCTGAGCTGAGAAACAACACTGGCAGCCGAGTAAAAATATCCATTACTGGGAGAATATGTAAAAACACTGTTTCATCAGTCATCCTGCTCACACAACTCCCTCCCAGAACTCAGAGTGGTAATGAAAGTAATTTAACACACATCTATAATTAATTTACTACATTCTTCCTGCCGATGGCAATCATCTTACCTAGGAAAGTTCATGAAATTGATCTTAATGCATAAAAATAGAGATGGAAAGGTGTTAAAGGCAGCTAAACGTGGTTTACTTCTAAGCATGTAAGCAGTTAAGCACTGTTTGGAGAACCGATTTGGGGCTGATTTAGCAGCAGCCATTACCTGTGAGAAATGGCAGTGAGCACATGAGCAGAGCAGGGCTTTGCCCTCAACACATGCTTTCTGTGAGTGCTGCTGAGAGCAGCAGCCTTTGCTCCTGCTTTGCATAATGTGAACAGAAGTGTGAGTGTGGGTTCAAAGAGGCAGTGCAGGAGGGGACAAAACTGCTGGACAGCTGGACACAGCTCCAGGGACATGGCCTGCACCAGCTCTTGCTCCAGTGCCATTTTAAGCCATGAGCCCAGGCCCCAGGTATCCAGTTAGGACAGCTCTGGCCAATGTGCAGAACATCCAGATGTGCAGGTGTGTCTGAGCAGTGCGCTCTGCACACGCACCTGTGCATGTGCTACAGGCAGAGAACAGACATCATATATAGATATATAGATATAGAGATATATATATATGTGTGTGTGTGTGTGTGTGTGTGTGTGACAGACAGTCCTACCTGTGCAGGCTGTTTCTAGAGCTTTCTAGTGGCTTTAACAACATCCTGTTGTTGCTGAGACATCACTGGGTCCTTGTTTATGACCCATTATCACTTCAGCTGTGGCTTTTCTGCACATCCCTGAGCCCCACACTCTGCTGGGCTGGTGGCTCCTACCCTCCCAGTGTCTCTGTGCTCCCTAGAGCTGCAGAGCAACACTTGGGACTGTCATACACTTATCTACAGGCTGTGATCTGCACTTCCCAGACACCTTACTTTAAAATGCAGGTCATGACATTATGATTTCAATATGAGCTGGAAAATGTAGAAAAGCAGGAGCCTCTAACAAGTAATACTTCAATGCTGTGCAGCAGCTATATAAACATGTATATAAATAAGTAGGAAGGCTTTTAAGTGTGTCTTCCATCACTGTGGCCTCCAAATGAGGGAGTACAGTAGCCTTACCTGGATGGGGGACAGAGGAGAAAGAGCCACTTCGGTGCCCCCTTCGAGGTGAAGCACAGCTGCACTGCAGCAGGAAAAGCAAACCCTGCATGGGAAACATCACTCATCCTGCAGAAGAGCCCCAAAGAGCATGGAAGCAGGGCAATTCTTTCCTTCTCCTATGCCTGCCTGTGTCTGAGAGCCCACCAAATGGACCCTTGGCCTCTGGAGCTGTGAACGCAGATGAACAAGGATTCCCCAGCAAGACTCAGCAAGAGGCATTTTCTACATGTGGCTTCCTCCAGCTGCAAAGCTGTTCACTGGCTTCTCCTTAATGCCAGGAAGAGCAGGATGTGTCAGGCCCATACTGCCAGAGGGAGAGGCATGAATCAGCCTAAGGATCCATACAGTTTGCTGCAGGACTTTTATTACCCTTTGGCTGTCTCTCAGTTCCTCATCACAGGGCAGCAAATGCTGTCAGGACTGGCTGCCAGGGCTGTAAGAGGGACAGCCAGTGGCAAAATGTGAATAACAGGTCTGAAGCCAGCAGAAAGTGTTCAGGGTTGCTTTGAAATGCTGGGCTGTGAGCCCTGAACACTTGCTTTCCACAGTGCCCCTATGGCAGGAGTCTGGGGAAGTGTGCACCCCACAAAAACCCAAACCAAGGAGGTCCAGGAAAGGTGACAAAATTGGAGAGCTTCCTGTACATGTGTTTGTGTTCCCAGTTTATGCTGGCATGAATATAACTTAATGCCATGCCCTCAAGCCTCCAGAGGCTCCTGCCCAGCCCAGCACTGACCAATTCATGGCATGAACGACAACACTGTGCAAGACCTGCACACTTTCCTCCCTTTCACACCAAAGTGACATTAAACAGAAAAGCCCTGTAGTAAATCCTTTCATCATAGATATTACAGAAATTTCAGGATACAGGCATTACATGGAAAGGCTGAGACCTGCCCTAGCTCAGGGAAGGGTGGCACTGGCTCCCCATTTTTTGAGGAGCAAGGTCTCTCTCTTGGAAGCTCTTGTCGCTAGTGAGGCAGCACTGCAGAGGAGAGCCCTGCTTTTGCCAAAAGGGAAAGTTATTAGCAAGAGGCAGAAAAAGAAAAAAAAAAAGAAACCCTGGCCAGAAAGCACAGTCTGAGGAGTAGAGCTCTGTCCAGGAAAAACGTGGGCATTGGCTATGGCAGCACAGAGGTCAGTGAAAAGCACAGGGCAAGGTGCTAACCCCGGTCAAGCTCCCCTTCTGAGCGAGAGATGCCCAAAGACATGCTAATCACCAAGATTTTCAAACGTGAGGAACATCAGAGGGATCTGACTCAGGTAAGAAAGGGTATTTTAATGCAGTGGTTGGTGGGAGGAGAGTTAGACCAGCATTGGACACTTAAAACCAAAACCAAACCCACCCTTTCTATAAATTCCCATGTCCCTCAGCTTGGTTTCTTCCTACTCCATTATGGCTGTGTGCTGGTTAGGTGTTTCTGTCTTCCCCTGAAGTGGTTGTGGATTTGGTGACAATATTATTAGCTGTTGTTGTGAGATGCCCAGCTGGAAAACAGATCACAGCGTGTAGCTGCTGTAGAGGAAAGGAAACCACTTGGTATGAAAAGTATGTGATAGGCTGTGCTGGGTCAGTTCAAAGTATTCTTAATTGTATCTTCTTTGATTAAGGAAGGATTATATTTTTCTGGAAAAAGAATGGCCTGTTTCAAAGGACAGTGATGGCTGAAATAATTTTCAGAAGTTTGGCTTTTCTGTCTAGACTTAGGTGATGTTATTCAGCAAACGTTATTAATTAGCAATTGCTAATGGAATATGCAGAATATACAGCAGAGCTGCGGGTTTTAACAGCTGATAAAAGAAAGGCCTTAGATTAAGGGGGTGTGAGCACACAGAACCATGTAAATGTGCTCTGAATGTGTGGTTTCTGTTTCCGTGACTTGTCAGAATTATGTAGAACACAAACACGTACAGGGACTGACAAAGCAAGAGCATCCTCACTATTAGTCTTACAACTTGAGAACAAATTAGTGGGTTTAGGTTGTACAGCACAGCCCAGGGGAACATGACTTGACATGTCCTTGACAAATCTTACATTATATAGCCCTTCAAAGTACATAATGGTACAATTCTTGTTTATTTTGAAATGTGCTTTGGATTCCTTCTTTCCTTCTAATTCCTACAAGTGGTGGCTGTAAGGCACCTTTATTTCCCAACTGCTGTTTCAGAGACTGGTTTAGAAACAAGAAAGCACAAACCAGGCACTCATTGGTGCCCATTTGAGCAAGAAGCCCTTTCCTGTCTGGCTGATGGCACAAGTGTTCCTCAGTGAGGTGCTGTGTTTTCCTTTTGGAGAAGAACCACCCTTTCTATTCCAAAGAAATAATATATTTTATCATTTCTTTTTGTTATTAGCCCTGCAAATGTTATGCATGAAGGGCCATCACTTATTTTTGTTGGAACTAGGAAGAAAACTATTTAAAACAAAAGAAAAATACATCAAGTCTGGTATTTACCTCTCCCTTCTCCACCTTTTCTCCTTCCATCAGTTATATGAGGAACTAGATTGGACATCATGGGGAAGTACATAAAAATCAAGTATCCAACAGAGAATAAAAAGAAATAATCGCTTTCAACCACGATCTGAAAAAATCTAGAAAATCAATGTTTTCCTTTTTTATCCAAACAAACCTTATCAAGAAGCCCAGTACTCAAGAGGAGCTCTGCTCCAAGAGACACAGGTAGTGCTACCACAGAAACGGCTTCAGCGGGAGGAAGGACATTCTGGCGTGTGACCGAAAAAGGGCAAAAGCCTCCGGGCACGCCGTGACCCGCCGCGGGTGCCGGTGCCGGTGCCGGTGCCGGTGCCGGTGCCGGTGCCGGTGCCGGTGCCGGTGCCGGTGCCGGGCGGAGCCGCCGCGCACCGCTAGGGATCAGCCTTGCCCCGCGCTGGCGCCGCGCCCCGCCCGGCCCGCGGCTGCTCGCATCCCGCCCGTTCCCTTCCGAATCCGCATCCTCTTCCCTCTGCATTTCCACCTTCCCCCGTGCTTCCCCCCACCACCTTCGGCTTGGCTGTGGTTAATTAGCCGGCAGCGCGACATTTTCCTGCGGACGGCGTGTGCGTCTCTCTGCAGCCGAGATGCCGAACTCCCTCTGTCCCCAAGGCTGTTTGCTTTGGTTTAGCTGCTTTTTTATACTATCCTCTGCTATAAACTTTTAGAGTTTTGTTTCCCCCCCGACTGCCATCTGCTGAGAGATGAGCGTCTTAATGCTATGCCTGACATTTTCCATTCTAGGATACACACGGATCTGGGAGGGGGGAGATAGATAAAAACAGACAAAGGAAAAGGATATTTTGCTTTTCTACAAGGGTTCTCCCATCCCAGCCTGCTACATGGTCTCTGAGATTGGAGGCAGTGGGCAGCAGGACAAACCCAGCACTTCTCTACGGGCTCAGGGCAGGGCTGGTGGGCATCCATCCTCCATCCCACGCCATGCCCACACCAGTTCATTTTTGCACTGGGGATGCTGGGGGCAGTGATATTGCACTGCTCAAAATGTCAAAGTGGTGCAGAGTGGTCCTCCACAAGGAGCAACTCTGCAGATGCTTCCCCTGGAGCAGAGCTCTTCCAGCTTCCACTTTGTGTCACACTCAGCCTTAATACTGCCATTAATCTCCCAGTTTCCCCGTGTCAGGTATTTCAGAACTTCTCTGATCATCTTTCATTTTGCGCCTGGGAAATGTATTGAACATGACGTGTGGATGTAACCAGCCGTGACAAATTGTGGTGTAGATGTGAGAAGCACATGGCATACCGAAGGATGTGAAATGCCAGGGCCTGGGCTCCAGCTTCCTGTGTTACAGCACCTCAGTTGTATGTTTGTCTCAGGCAGGGCTGTGCTCACCCTCAGGATTTGTCCCAGTTCTTTACCAAATTGCTGTTTCTGTTCATACGTGCCTCTCACATGGTGTGCACGTGTTTTGGACACATGCCTCGCTATTAGAGTGAAATGGTTAAACTGCGATAAATATTTTTAACTAATTACAGCCCTTTCTGGAAAAATGTACATCAGTTCTCATCATGCCATGCTGCAAAAACCTACCCATGGGTTGGCTTAAACTAATGAGACTGCTCTTGTGATTCTCCACTAAAATGAACAAACTGAAAATGAAAGCTAAAAAACCAACGTGACTGAGTGGTGCACTGAGGACAGATGTGGGCTCAGTCTCCTCCTGCTCTGAGCTGGCCAGATGTGTCAGCCCCCAGGGGATGTGCCTGCCAGAGGTCACTGCTGCTCTGGGAATAATGCTGTGCAACTGTCTGAATGGGTGAATTTGAAAGCCACTGTCCTCAGGGGCTGAGAATATTCCTCCTCCTCCTGCCCATCTCTGTGAAACAAACTCAGAAAGCACTGTAAGATGGCCAAAATTAGTTTATGAATTCTGCAGAGATTGCAGTGCTCAGTCTTCTGGAGGAGGCAGTCAGTGCATACAGCATCAAATATCTCTTTTTGTACTGGAAGTAGAGTTATTGGCCAGTCAAAAATTCGGATTCTGAGACCTGTATCTACCTCAGTCTTGAAAGCCTGAAGTGCCATTAGGCTTGTGATGTGGAGAAAGGCTCTCTGAAAAGCCAAAAGTGACAGCACATGTCCTGGGTGATGGAAACCTGATTGAAAGAGGAGCCAGCAGTTCTGCAGGAACCACAAACCACTAACCCAAAGTGATCCCCGCAAACTGGGGTGGGAGCTTGGGAGTCAGAGTGGAAGGAGAGAAGGCTGGGTGAAGGGGAAACACTGAAAGAAGTGTCAGTCCCAAATTACCTTCATGTCTGCCCAGAATGAGAGCTCTTTTCTGCTTTCACATGCGGTATGTGGGCACATGCTATTCTTCCACACTCATTTAGTGTCACCAACCCCCTTATGCCTGCAGAGGACAAGAATGAGCCCAGCATTATAATATCCATTATACACAGTACAGAAGATTTTACGAGAAATGTGACAATATCTGAGAACCCAATCTCTTTCAAAGTGAGAAAATAACCAGGAAACACTGGACTGAGTCCCAAAAGAGATGTCACTGCATTTAATGTGTATTTATGCAGCTATTTAGAAGCAAACGAGAAGCAGTGATTATGTATAGAATAAAATGGAACAACAAATTTAGATTGTTTTAGTTTCCGCTCTATCTGATTAGCCAGGAAGAACAACAGACTGATATGCTCTGAACAAACAGGAACACGCTTAGCCTAAATGCTCTGGTCCTTGGGGGATTCATTTTTATTTACTGCATGAAACAAGGAGGGAGAACAAAAGAGATTTGAGTCAGCTGTGGCTTTTGGCAGCCTGGACTAAGCCAGTCCTTCTGCACACCTACTTGCTGCTGAACTGAGCGGGGCTTCTTGGTGCCACTTCCATGCTCCTGGGCTTAGGTGAGGTCCTCAATCAGCTGCAGCACCAACAGTGGCATCTTTGCAAGTCAGCCCTGGTGATGGGTGGGAATTGTGGCACAGGAAAGGGCTGCAGCACAAGGCATTTCTCGCCTGGACACACTGAACAGCAGAGCAGTAGGTGGAATAGCTGAATGTGGTGCCTCAGGGTCCCCTGGCTCAGATGTCTGCTCAGTGCTGTGAGACATGAGCCAGATGCTGAGAGAATGAAAACCCATTATGGATACTCTCAGGGAGGATGGACAGCAGTGATTTATGGGGACAGCCAGCAATGTTTCCAAACTCTGTGCACAGCCATGGGGAGCAGGGAATCCACGAGATGTCTGGCATGATCCCAGCACAAGATGTAACTGGGGAGACTTCCAGGAGCCAGGTTTTAAAGAAGGAAGGAAGTTGAAATTGGATGTGAGCTCCTAAGTCTATAATGTGCCATCTCAGAAAGATGGAAATCACCAGCTATAGCTTTGCTCTTGTAGACCCTTGACAGGCACAAAAAAGGATGTGCTGGGGTTGAACAGGAGCTGCTGGATGAACTCCTTGGAGTTGCATGATTTCATTCATCTGCCCTTAGAACATGCCCTGGGATCACAAAGCACTGGTGAGCATCAGTGCTCAGTGCACTAGGAGACGTTATATATTACCAAGGCTTAGGTACTACATTGCAAGGGTAGGCATCAGAGTGGCTGCAGAAACCAGTTTAGTGATAAAGGTTTAGTAGCTTTTTCATGCAGCAATTAAAATCCTACACCAAAAAGTCCTCATGACCTAAGTAACACTACTGGGGCAGGAAATAACACTGCACATAGCAAGTGTTTTGTGTACATTGAACCAACCTTTTATAAAACCAGGGAGGTCAAGCTAAATCTTGTTTTCTTCCTGTTCTCTCCTATGGCCATGGTGGTGTAGAGCAGCAAGACAATTACTTCATCGCTGCTGGCCATCAGAGCGCTGCTCCCTCCCTGCTCTGTGGGGAGCCTGGTGCTGTGCCTGAGAGAGTAAACATGAGTACACCCCAAAAGGTGCAAAGCAACTGCAAGATGGTTGAATGAACAATAGGTTTTGTTCTCTCTCATCAAAATATAGGACACCAAGTGCTTCACTCTATTAATGTATCCCTGTCCTCTTAAATGTTTTAATAATATTCTTTCAGTTTCTCAGTTATGTTTTATGTGGAATGAGAAAGTGAAGTTTTCCCACAAAACATGCTGTGCTATAAATACCATTAGAGATGTACTTGAGAAATGGCTGAATAAACATTGACACAGAACAGGAAGAGCTGTTCCTACCTACAGTCGATGGTATCATATTCAACTTGCAAAAAGATCCTGTTAAATGTAAAGAAAGGTCAGTAACATCATTTTTTGCTCCTTTCCCCAAAAAGGGATGATTCATCAGAAAGAGTCTAGGGCTTCTGCAAGCACACTTTAGCAAATTTCTAAATGAAGAATGGCAATAGTTTTACAAAGGCTGGTATGAAAAGGGTCATTTGTGGAAAGGAGAGCCAGTAATGCAAAACCTAAGTGAAGGAGAAGTGACTAAATAGAACATGCCAGGGAGGACTGTTCAACTGAGATAATAACAAGGCTTCTGCATTTTATTATTTTTTAGCCTATTTTCCCAAGTGAAGTTCACACACTCATATTCCACGTACCTCTGTGCCTCCATGTCTGTTCCTCATGGGTAATTGTTGAATCCGTGGGGCTGTCTGCACCAAGTTTGAAAGAGAAAAGCAGTTTTGAAGGCAACTGAGATCCCTTGGCTGTCATGAAAACAGGCATTGCTATTCCCACTGGTGGAAAGGCTGCAGCCAGACCTAATCCTTACTCAGACATGGAAAAACCCACATAGGGAAAGACGTTATCAGCACCCAAACCCCGGGAAAATGTTCGCCTGGAGCCTGCTCCTTCCTGGCACCAGAAAATCAATCTGCAGAGTACAACTGGAAGAAATCAGCTTTTATTAGTCCCACTGCTGAAGGAATGCCTCATTTAAAATTCGACTTTTCTGAGCAAGTTCTGTAAGAAGAGAGCTTTTTACTTCTGACTTTTAGACACAGATCTCAAGGCCATTGCAAGAAACACACTGTGTCTCTTTTAGGCTCAATGACCCAAGCAACTGAAGGACCCAAGCGTATGGTTTTGCCCTTCACTGGGCATTTGTTTGTCTTTAGACCCTGATTCTGCATGGAGGAAGGATCTCTAACTTGTGGCTTTGGACAGATGTGTTCAATTCTCCCTTAACCATGTCACTTAGTGCTCAAGCCTCTCGGCAGTTAAACGTTTGTATCTCACCTTTATCTGCACTGACACTGCTGAAGCTGCTCTGCTGTTCCACCCCAGCTTTGTCATCACTCAGCTTTCCACCACTTGATGCAATTCAAAACACAGGGCAAGTTCAAAGCAGAGCTGGGGATGTATAACTCCTTCCCAGCAGGGTGTGATACTGAGGATTTGAAGAGGAGGGGTCCTGGCCTTTCCCCTCTCCCTCTGCCTCTTCTCCATTTCACACTTCACAAGCGCAGCAGGTGCCCTTCTCAGCCGAGAGCTGAGGGTCTGCACTGTTAGATCCTACATTTCCCTATGCCAGCAGGCTTTGGGGGGGGGTGAGAGTTGGATGCTAACAGCCAAGTAAAGCAAAGCATCTCCCTAAAGAGCCTCTCTCTCCATTCCCCAGGTCCCAATCTGACCACACCACAAAACTGAGACAAAATAGGCAAACCAAAAACCTTAAGAAACTACAGCCATACAGCACTATAAATCCCAAAACAACGTATGGGAAAGCAAGCCTAGCCTGTCCTGAGAGCCCCTACTTCCTGACTGGAGTTGTTCTTTCTACAGGGTGCTGCATTGCTATGTAAAATTCCCACTCAAGTCATGCTAGGTTAGGTTTCAAGGATATCTCAGGATTCATTTCATGCTGTGAAGTATGGTTACCCCTGAGTTTTTGTTCCAGCCTCAGTGATATCTCACAGTGCTCTCCCAGATTTTGGAGGGATGAAGGCAATATCCTATTAAAGCATCACAGTATTCCTGTGCTATCTTCTACAGGTAAGAGGAGACAGCTGGGAATGTTATTTGCATGGATGAGGAGGAGACTGATTGAATTGAGGAGCAACATTTGTAATCCTGATCTGAGGAAATGCCTGTGTTTATCAGGGCATTACACTCTCCATTTATCTGTCATCTCTTCCCTTCTTCAGCTGACCAGTGAGATTTTACTCTGGCCAGATTTGGCAGGGGTTGTTTTGTGTATTTACTTCTTCCTTGTCATCCCTGCAAACAAGTGCATGCACCACACACTGCCTGGTGTATCCATAGAGCACACACAGACTATCATCTCTTATGAATGCACCAAAAAGGTCAGAGTGTTCAGCTGGCATTGCAAATCAGCACCAGTTATGTACTCTGACAGCACCAGATGTCAGCTCCAAAATGAACTGCATCTGTTCAGCAGTACACGAGGAGCAATGCATGAGAGGATGAGACCAGACTCTGGAATGGCCCCTCAGAGCCAGGGCTGTGGGCTTGCATTGCTAATGCAGCAACGAGTCCATCTGCAAAGGCAGCTTTGGGCTTCTATCCTAGGACTTGTTGCTCTGCTTAAGCTGAGGTGAGAATGAGAATTGCAGGTAAAATGCAGCAGTCAGACTGACCTTAGGGCTGGCCTGAATATGGCAATTCCCTTTCCCAGCTCTGAGCAACTCCGATCTGGCTTTTTTTTCCATCAGCTCTTTCCCACTCCAAATCCTGTTTGCAGCAGCTAAGGGGTGTTAACCAGGGTTTCCTTCATCTTGTCAAGCCCTCGAGCAGCATCGTCCTCCCAAAGTGCCAGTTTTCACTGACACCAAGGAAAGACCTGGTTTGGTAGTGACAGCCAGGACAGGGTGACCTGCCCTGCCCTGGAGCATCCAGTCTGGACGGGCTCCTCAAAGTCACACCTTTGAGGAGCCCTTTGACTTAAACATGCCCCTTGTGAGGCTTGACAAAATATATGCTCACTGAACATGATGAGGATAGTTTGGCTTATTTTGTCTGTTGGATTTTTTTTAAGGTAAGGGCAAGGAAGGTTTTCCTTTCCTCCCTTGCACATTGCACCTGACATGATAAATCTTAGAACAGTAATGAGAACAAGTTAGTATGGGACTATATTTTCTCTACTCATAATGAGCTTTGTCATGGAAATGGATTGATTTTATGTCACTTTCTTTCCTCTTTATAATTTTTATGGGTGGAATGAGTTAGCAAAATTTTGTCTCCCATAAATTCAATATAAATTTTTCTTAACCTACATAACTCTGTGTTTATTTTGGCGACATATTTCACAGCTCCCCTGTTTACAGCATGGGAAAGAGAGGAAATGGCCAATCAATCAAAATCTGGAATACTGAAAAGGTCACAACCATTCACACGATACCACCATCCCCTGCAGCATCAGGCATTTCCCAGCTGCTGCACCACTCCAGATGTGCCTCGTTCTGTCTTCCCTGTAGTTTCCTCAGGCCCTGAAGAAACTGGGAGAAATTCAGATCTTACCTAAAGGAAACCAATGCAGAAGGAATGGGAGTGAGAGGTTTCTGCCTCCTGTCCAGCCACAGCAGATGTCCTGTCTGGCACACGGCAAGGAGTGCGCCGAGCTGCCATGAGCCACCGTGCTCACCATGGCAGCGCTCCTGTCACTGCTGTTACCCTGGCACTGGAATTGTCAGCCCCGCAGAGGGAAAATGGAGTAACTGTTCACCATCTTCATCCAACTGGTCTACCCTGTAGCCCCAAAAAGCTGCAGACTGGATCGATTCTGAATCATTTCTCCTTGAGCGCTGAATAATTTTCTCCATCCTCTCCAAATTTCTTGCTTACAGCCTTTTATAAATCCTCTTTCCCTCCAATTCAACAGCTGCTACTGTGGCAGAAAAGCAATTTTTTTCCCAGGTACACACAAAAAAATGAGGGGCTGAACTTTAAGTTTTCCTCCTTGTAGGGCTAAAGCAGACACCTGCATATTCCCTGGTGCTCATTTCTCGTTGTGCAGGCTAATTGAAACCTGAAAATCCTCTAAAATGGAAGCATGGAAATAAAAAGGGGTTTTGTCTTTCTGTAGCTATGCACAAAATCACACATAATATAATGACTCTAAGTAGGACTACAAGTTGTCTTCTGCTGCCCAAAACAGCAGGGCAGAATGTATGGATGGCCAGCACATACCACAGCAGCCTCAGGGTGTACTGAAAGGTGGCCTAGTCCCTGCTAGGTAAGCATCTGGCCTCTAGAAGTCAAAATGGATCAAAAATCTAAACTTGTAATGAACCGCAACTCAGCCCTCTGAAAGTTGTAACCCTTTGCAGTAAGACTTCACATAAGAGACAAAAACATTACTTAATGGGTTTTTGGATGATAACTCTTTTAAATGGGAAGGCTGTATAGGAGAAAAAATTAAGCAGGGGAATTGCAATTTTGCATTTTATGTAATAAAAGCAATGAGGGGATGAAGGGAACACGTGGCCGCTATTTTACAAATGGAGTTGTGGAAGCCAAGCTCCATCTTTGCTCCCATTAAGGACTAACATCTGGAGATAAGAGTTTAAAATCCAATATTGCCTTGAAAATGATGCACAGACACAGCTTCAAGTTGTTGACTTGGCTGCATTTTACAGTTACTGTAGGCACTACACAGCTGCTTTGCAAAACAGCCCCATCAGACACTGCAGAAAGGGAAGGAAAACTGAGGCAGACCCAGGGACAGGCAGAGTGAATCTCCCTCTCCCTTTTCCATAAGGATTAACTGTCCTCTACCAGCACCTCAAAACCATCACACTAATTAATAAGTGGAGAAGAGACCCACTCACTGTTGAGAAGGATTCATTTTAGTTTTCACCTTTAAAGACAAACTTTAGGAAATGTTGAAAAAAAATTAATGCAGCAAATACTGATTTAAACCACTGGAAAATTTTAAAGCCCGTTATACAAGGGGAACAAGTCTTAGAGAAGGAGAAAAATTATTTTAGCTATTGAACAATGCCAGCATGCAGACAAATGGGTATCATCTGGCTTTCTGAAGGCATGAAGCTTGGAAATTAGAAGTCAGCTTCCATTGAGAGAGAGGGAGCAAGAAAGGAGTATATTTAGGTCCTGTGATGCTAATATTAGCAGGTTCGCATCCCTTTTCCTTCTACAGGGTAGCTGAATAAACAGCCACTGATATAGGGAATAAGAAATCTGTAATGTATAACCAATGCATAAGAAGAAGCTCTGACTGTGTATTCACAGGAGAAGATAAATAAAGAACTCGAGGTACTCTATTTAAAAAAAAAAAACAAATTCTTGGCTTTTTTACAGCAAACTGTGTTATTTTGCCTCAGCAGTGCTGGGAATAAATGTGACTGTAACTAAGCATTACTAGAGGTGATAGAACAAAATCGCCCAACCCAGCAAGCAGTGATGGGCTCATGCTGAAATCCTCCTCAGTCCCACTACCATGGGTTCTGAAGTTTGGCAAAAATAAAACTTAGAGAAGAAAAAATCCTTCTAAATCCACCCAAGCACAAGGCTGAGGGGGCAGTACAAGTGCAAAACCCAGAGAGACCTTCTTCACTAAAATTTGTTTCTACTCCTGGATGAATCCTGACACCCACTTAGAAGGAAGCAGGGCAGGAAGGTACATGCTGAAACTGAGCTCCTGGTTCCAGGGCTGTGACAGTCCATCCAGCTGCACAGTGATTAGTGCTGGCCACATCAACCAGCTAATTGACAGTTAATTGGCTTGTCAGACAGTTCTAAATATTCCTTTCTGTCATAAGTAGTAGGGATGGGGAAAAAAACCACCTGGGAGAGACCATCAATTTTCTGTGTTGCAGAGTTTTTGGATAAATCATATTTTCTTGGCAGCTAATACAGAATTGTCCACAGAGCTGTTCTCCTCAGCTTGTTAATATAGGGGCCCTCACATATTGTTCACATATGAATGGAGTTATGAAAGTGTTCTGTGATTTATAGGCACCTTTCAGTTTACATCTTTGATTTACTTAGACTGGGATTTGCTTCTTTAGGGACTTTTGCGCTGGCATTTGCAAAGCACCAGGCCACAGCAAGTTGTGAAGGACTTGGCAGTTCAGGAGCAATTGTTGCTGTACATCCCTACAGAGCCAGAGTGCTCTGAACAAGGGCAATAAGAAATGTTTACCCTGCAAAAGCTCTTTCAAATCCTCCTTTGAAAAATCTGATTCTTCTGCAGCATTTCTTTGCCATCTTAGTCTTACAGCCTGTAAGGAGCCACTCAGGACAGAACTTTGAGCAAATATGTCCTTCATTTCCTAAATCAGGAAAAGTATCCCTTGCCCTGATTAATACATCTGGAAGAGGTAAAGTGATTTGAACATTGTTCCTTTCCATCACCACCTCCTTGGCTTTGTTTGCCATCTCTTGCTCAGTCTTTGCAGCAGGACAGAGCAGTCCTTTGGTGCACAAGACATCCAAAAGAAGGGCTTGGCCTGCAGATGCTGAGCAACCTCAACACATTGACTCTTCTCCTCGTCCCTCATCTCACCTATTTGGAACTGAAGGACAACACTGATCTCCTTGGAAAGCTGGTATGATTGGCTGATACTAGTTTCAAAGCAGTGAAATGTGGTTTACAAGCTCCTTGGCAGCAATCTTTAGGTTCACAAATTATAAGGCAGTGGGAATGCTGTCACATCCCTGTACCTCTAGAGTCACATTCACTTCTTTGTTCTGCTGTCACTGATTTTTACTATTCACCCAGGTCTCACCTCTCTGCCCAGCCAATAAATGCTTCATGCTGGAGCCATTCAGGGGAATGGGTGCACACATGGAGGGCTGGTACCATAATAACTGCGTTATTACCACAAAAAGAAAAGGGAAAGGAGTTTGACAAGGAGCATGGAGTGTTAACTTGACAGAAACAGCCAATAATATGACTGTATCATTTTAGTTATCTTTGCTGTCTATCTGGCATGAAGATTCCTCTCAGGTTCATGCCACCAGAGCTGAAAATTTAAATAAAACTTACATAATTTAACACTGCTTGAACATGGGTGACAATTATTTGCCTTCATTTTTGTTCTCATTAATCCCAATTTTGCTGTTAGGTTGGTTTGTTTGTTTGTTAATCCTACAAATGAAATTAAACCAAGGCTGTTATACATGAAGGGCTTGCATGGATCAGATCTTTTAATGTCATATTGTGTTGTTTTATACAAAATGATTAGCTAGTAATTGGTTTAATGGAAGAAAAAACAAACAAAAGCCTCCACAAAATGAGTATTTCACATGCCGTGCATTGCTGAAGTTATGCTAACTGTGCAGAGCATCAGTGCTTCGTGCTGGACACAGCCTTGTTCCCAGTGAAATTGGCAGAGATATTCCAGGGTGGGAGCAAGCTCAGATGCAGGATGTCATGGAGCAGATAACGAGCAGCTGATGTAATTCACTGTGGTGTTACTGATGCTGGCTGGCACTTCTGAGCTGATGGCAGCATATTCCAGTATTGAGCACAACTCCTCCCTCTGTAAGGTGTTCCAAGTGGTGCAGGAATATCCCAACTTTTGTTTTCTGTGTGTGTGCACACCAGGTCTCCCTAGTCTTGCTTTCCTTTGCCACAAGAGCAGCTGTGATAAGTGGCTCTGTAAATCATGGGGACCAGCAACTTTGGTTCACCATCCCCTAATATCCCTGATTATCTCCTCACAGCTTGGTGGTCTGCAGTGGCTCAGCTTCCCCCAGCTCTGGTGCTCATCTATCTGGACCTCTGAGTCCATCACAAACCCACTGAGCATGAGTTTTGATGCTGCAGTGCCAGAACGACAGCAGAGAGGCAATTAAGGCTTTTTTCAAGAATCTATAAAATCTTTTACAAAGTGCATCAAATTTTTAAGCATAATTTTGCTTTGGTGTCTGTTTAGAAATTCTGCTCCATTCTGTTAATACCAGGGGAACTGTGTTAATTTGCCCCAGAAGAGGATTTGTCTCTTGTTTTGATCAGTGGCATGATCAGGACATTTGTGTATCTTCTGTTCTAATGTCAGAGTGACTCGATGACATGCACAGGCTATTATTCAATAATGATGCCTAAATGGAGCTATCAGAAGGGTTATTATCAAGGTTATTAAAAAGCAATTCTTTCTGCCTTCAGTTTAACCATGAATTGCAGAGCTAACCATCATCTAGGTGAGGATGTGCATATTAATCAAGAGGCTTCCTATGGTCTACCTAGATATCCCAAGCCTGGATGATGATTGATTTACTCTACTCTTAGATTAGCACACAATCATCCAGGGGTGTTGAACATCTGACCAGCAGAGTTAATTCATGATGCTTGGCATCCATTTTGCAATTTTCTCACATCTGTTCTTTCTGGCTGAGACACTACATTTTTTTTTAAGAGCCCAGAAAATGGCACAGAGAGAAATGTTTGTGGTGCAGGCAGTGGTCCTACTAAAACCACCTTCACTTCAACATTTTCCAGGAGAAATAAGCCTTCTATAGAACAATATGCCAGATGCTAAGGCATGGAAAATGCCAGTAATTTTTAAGCAATCATTTGAAGGTAGCTGCCCAGAATTGCATTCCTATGCAAACCAAATTTAATCAGGTTAGTTCCTAACGAGCCTGTGAGCACCATTTGGGCTGAGCACCAACTTTAGGGAAATGTCTTTAGTTTCACTTCTTGCCTTGCTAAGGTAAAGGGCAGCTCCACGTTGCTGTCACATGCTTGTAGCAAACCCTGAGTGCAACAGGAGTTGCATCTGTTGAGCCTTTTCTTTGAACAGAATCATCGCGTCTCAGCTGCCTCAGGACTTTCCTGCTGACTCTGCGCTGTCAGGGCACACATTTCAGGCTTGGCAAGGCTCTCACAGTGCTGTCAACCTGACCAACCCAGCTCGTATTAAATGGTTTCCCGTTTGCTGTTATCATCATTTTCACAGGCTGCACTTCAGCTTTGCTGTGCACTTCTAACACTTTCAATATTGCTTTTTGCAAGTGAGGAGACCATAGATGCCGATGTGTCTAGTCCAGCTCCTTTCCCTGGCAGCCTGAGGATGACAACCAAAATTACAAATGGTCACTAAAGGCAGGCAGACTTTGCTCTGGTCTATCCCTCAGTTATGTTATCAAAACTGCTCATCCTGTCTTGGGAAGTTGTCAAAGATGAAGTGTGCAGAACAAATGTGAGGGTGGATTTAATAAGAATTCTTCTGAGAAATATTGCTTGCACAATCAATAAAAAGCTTTGGAGGGGATCTCAGGGCTTTTGGGCAGTGATTTGAGTATAAGGAGCTGAGCTTCAACAAAATGGGAGATACAGGCATTTCAGAGGGCACTGAGATTCACCTCCTTAGGCTTAAGTGTTGTGTGGCATGTGATGATGTGCTGATGGACAGTCCTGTGCTGTTTTTTAAAACACCGCTGTGAAGAGCGACAATGATTACACTGATTTTGAATTGCTGCCAAAAGTGAGAGGAAGAGAAGAGGTATCATTTATATGCAGAAAGACATATCTATCAAAAAGTGAAGGGTATTCTGAATTCCATATCATTCATGGAGTCAGTAGCCTGGAAGCTGGATTCACAGTAAATGGAGCAGGGTCAACCAAAACTACTTCAGTGGAAGCAGATGAAAAGCCTTATGGAGAATCTTCTCAAAAACCTACACACTCCTATTGAATAATTCAGTGCTTGGAAACGCATGTTTAGTTGTTTCTTCTGCTTATAAAGCACAAACTACAAGGACTCTGTATTTCTGATGTTATGGCATGAAGTGAGGTGAGCAGCACCTTGCTCTGAGGAAGTTTAGGTATTTTCTAATAAAAATTCCTTTCTACAAGCGTGTCCCTGTTAGCAGGACAGACTTCACTACACACAGTACTATTAGAGCCCTACTTCCCACAGTGCTTCCCCATCCACCAAGCCCAACAGAGAGATAAGCACTTCTGGAAAAGCATCTTTATTACAAGTTAGGATGTACTTCAAGCTTCTACCATGGAATAGCAAATTCACCCCCAGGGAACAAATAAAGCAACACAATTTTGCATCCCCCCTTCAGAGCTGGGTACCAAACCCAGATATCCCATCCTGAGTTAGAGTGAAGCTGCTGGATTAAAAGAGAATTCTTCCTGGAACCCTCTTTTATGAGAAAACCTCTTTTTAGACAGGATTTAGCAATGCAAACAGAAGAGCACCCAGCCCACAAATCTCTCCAGGGTACAGCCTCGTGAGAGCTACAAAGATGGAATGCTGCTTTGACAAGGCATTTTAGGTGTGTCCAAAAGAAAAGTTTCAGAGGGAGCAGAGTTGCTGAGGGCTTGGCCCTGTGTGGAGCTGAGGTGCCCCCAGGGTGGGCAGCACTGGGGTGGGGACATGGAGTGTGGGTGGTTTGGTTCTTCTCACCACCAGGGGTTGCTTGAGCCCAGCTCAGCAAAGTGGACTCCTGTGGCCTGATAATTTATGCCTTGTTATGCCTTAGCTCTGTAATTTACCAAAATAAAGAATAAAATTCCTGTAACAGAGATTAATGGCTGTCAGGCTAGAAAGTAATTTTTCAATATGAAATGGAGCAAAGCTTACATTTTTAGCACAATTTCCCAGTTCAGTGATGCACCTGGTAATAATTATGATTTACATTAAGCATAACATCATCCTTCTTATATCAACTTGCCTCAGTGAAGAATGAAATAGGCTCTTGTTAAATGTTTCATGAAATAATTCAAATTACATATGCCAAAATTTCCCAGGTCCCACTAGCCAGGCTAAAAATCAACAAGAATAAAAATTATTTGCTGCTGCAAACCCCTGATTCTATGTTAAGAATTAGGCAAGTAGAGCCCTAAGAGCTCTTGTGGTTAAATTAATTATAAGAACAGTTGACAAAAACCTAAAGTCTAAAATAATTATGCAACTGCAAAACTCATTTTATGCAGATTTTCCATGTGCTGAGACTGAGTTCAGGCTCACTTTTTCCTGTAAGAATTTGCCTGTAACAAAACAAAAGAGTAACAAAACCTGCGCTATCCCCAAAGTCAGCAAAGTTCAACCCTTCAAGACCACCTAATTAATTAACTTCCAGGCAGCAGGGCTGCAGAAAAGCAAAGGAGTTGGTAATTTGTTGCTTTGCTAATCTAGGGCCTGAGTGTGTCCCTTGTTCTCCAAGGTATGATGAAACATTTCCTAGTGGAGTTTCTGGCCAATATGTAATAAACTCCTACAACAAAACCAAAAGACAATGTCCTTTCCCTGGAATTTGTGAGGAATGCAAAAAATGTACATGCTAAAACATTACAGGAAAAAAAAATAGGCACTGGAACAGTGTAAATTATTTGTCTTAGAAACAGAGATAAATGAAATACTGAACTAACGCAACCCTAAAGAGCAGGTAAATTCATCTGAATAATGGAATTATGATTTATGATTTTCCTATTGCAAGAGCGAGCTTCAATTCCACAACATTTAATTATGCACTGGCTGCACAAAAGCTGCTCTGCTCCCGTGCATGGAGCACCAGGACCCCAGGCAGGATTCAGGGGAGACCTCAGGCACTGTGAATAGTCATGGCTTCTTTCCTGACATCCTGCATCTCTGCCAAGAAGAGCACCTCAGCCAGCAGCTTACCAGGAATCCAGGCGGCTAGAAACCCTCATTTCCCATAAATATGCCCCTTTCTACTTAAATAGTCCCTGGAGCACCTGCTGGAGACAGATATGCCCAGCTTAGACTGCAGGATCCTCCCTACTCCGTATCAGGCAGGCTGCTGCTGTTTGGGGAGGAGGAGTGGATGCAGTTCACCCCAGAGGAGCAGGGTGTGGTGCTCTGCCCCAAACCCCAACCTGCACCAGCCAACTGCTGCAAATGTGGCTATTTGGTGGCAGGGACAGCTGCTTTTGGTAGCACCAATGGCCAGCACCGCCTGGCACGTGGGCCCAGAGCTGCCCAGGCAGCAGCAGCTCAGCCTCTACACTCCAAAGGGCTGTTTAATTTCCTCTGGCTCACTCAGCCCCTATCAGCTGACGTGGGTAATAGCCTGGTGCTGCTGCCACTGCCAGAGTAAAGTTCAGCACTGAATCATTAATTAGGATGACTGGATACTCTGGGATTTAAACTAGTGATTAATGAGCCTCTCCAGCTCTAGCTCCATGTGAACAACTATCTAGTTCATATTATATTTAATTTATTTAAAAAAACCTCTCCAAGGCTGTAAATCTTGCTCAGAAGAATTAGTGGAGAAAGAAATAACGCACCACATTTATTACATTGCTTGCAAGTTTATATTCACACTCTCTTGCACTAATTCGAATGTCTTCTTCAGAGAGATAAAATAATTTATGGTTTAGGGGATTCTTTGAAAATCTGTTTAGATTGGAAATAGTGAAGGGGGCATCATGATAGGGTAAGGAAAATGGGTATGGCAAATAATACAAAATAATTTGGATGAAGCAAAAATAGAGTGCCTTGTTCTTATTCATTTTCGTGTAAAGCTCCCAGGCCCTTGGTAGTAAGACAGTATATTCTGCCAAACCAAGCAATCCACTGTTAATTACCTTGCAAAGGAAATTTTAATTGTACTGGCTGCATCACGCAGGTGCTCAGACATCCTGGGTTTCCTGGTGGCTTTTTTCTTTTCTTAAGCAAAGGTTACAGTGCGGGGGTGCATGGCAAGTGCATTGGAAACACAATTTTGAACTAATCTGTTCAGAGCATTAATCCACTCCTAAGCTCCTGTACGATACATAATCAAAAGCTGGGATCATGGCTGCTGGAGCAATGCTTCCCCTCACATCTGCAGGCAGACACCAGGAACTCAAAGGCCACCAGTCTTAACTAATTCCTCTAACAGTGCTCAGTGATCTCCTCACCAGGAGTCAGTCCAGGGTATCTGCAAATTTCCGTATGTTTGAAGTTCTCCTCTCCTCTTTTATCTTTGTCTGAAAGCTGTCAAAACGCAGCTACAATTTCATAGGGTAATGAGAAAGAGATTAAGGAACGCACACATCTGTCACCTAAATATGTGCAATAAGGAGAACATAAAATAAATAAAATTAGGATCCCATAAAAGCAAACAGCAGCAGCTAAATTGCCAGCTCGGGTACCTCCTACACCAGGTTAACTCCTGCACCCCCAGCTGCAGCAGCAGCAGCACATCTGCAAGCCACAGGCCCATCCACAGCAGCTCCTGGGATATTTTCATTATGGTCAGGCATGTGTCCAGGATGGAGGCAAGAAGGACAAGCGTGCTCTCCATGCAGTCCATTCCCCCTTGCAAATGGAGCATAGCCTAAACCCCTTGTGACAACTGTGCCTCATCCTTCATGGAGCTGAAAGAGAACGCCTGAATTTCAAACTGGCTGCAAAACCCAAAGCAGAGTCTTCCTGCAGCAAATTAAAAATACACCACTATTAAGCTTAAAATACTGACATATTATTCTTTGGGATTACTCAAGTATCATCTGTGGAAACAACATCAGCCCTCGGTTTTCCTTATCTGTGCAAGATCAGCCCAAACCTGTTCACAGGCAGGAGAGCTCCAGGTTCCTGGGGCACGTTTCCAGGCCTTTAGCTGGGATGTCCACACAGCTCTCTCTGCAGGAGCTAATGGAGATTGTGGAAATGGGCTCATTCTCTCTATATCTAAGCAACAATGTCCTGGCAAACCTCGCATTTTCAGCCTTTACCCAGAAATGGTTAAGCTCCTAAATTGGATCCATTATCACCCAAATGAAGACACATACCAGTAGGCTAATTATGTTTCTTACCAAACTCCTGAATAATTAAATATTTTATTGTGATGTTACAATTTGTATTTATTATCCTTTGCTAAGGAGTGAAATTAAACATAACGAGGTCTGTTAGTGCCTCTCTTCACAGACGAGCCCACATTACAAGCACCTATATCATTTGCACCAATGGTGATTAATGGGTTTAATTTACTTGACTTGCATATGTTGGAATTTGTGAGGGGGAGAGAGAAGGAAACTCAGATTGTTAAAATCCTTTTAATTAGACTAATAATGCCAAGTTTGCATGTGTTAACTAGGGTGCACTATTAATTAGTTTTAGTAGGCTGTTTTCTGAAAGGTGGCACTGTAGCATTTAGGCCTGTCTTGTGATCCCGGGAGAGCTCATAAGATGACAAACAGAGCATGACATTACACATAACTGCAAACAAACAGCCTTTAATCTTTCTGGATGAAGAATTGGGGATAATTGATGGGCAAAACACTTGCTGCACTGTAGCTGCCTCCCTCCCTCCTTGCCTTTACTGGTGTTATTCATTCAGCTACAGCACACCCTCCACAGAGCAGCCCATCCTCAGCAGGGGTAAAACTGTAGGGTAGTTATGGATCTCAAGCCCCCCAAAACTGACAGCTGAGGGCTTGTTCACACACAAAGTGCTCAATTCTGGGCTTTCCCAGCTAAAATAGCTCTCCTGATCCAGGAGGCAGCAGGCTGGACAGGCTGGTCCCACCGGCCAACAGCTTTCCCTGCAGCTCCTGTGCTGCTGATGGGGGCTAGGGAGGCCTGGCTGCCCTTGAGGCACCGCCAGAGCAACATTCACATCTCCTCTGCTGTCTCACAAGGGGCAAACACAGAAAGGGACCGATTCTGCCTCTGATCAGGTGGCAGCTCAGGAGAAAAGCACGCAGCCAGGCAGAGGCTGGGAAGGGAGGAGAGATGTCAGGGGTGAGGAGGGCATGTGTAAAGCTCCCTGGCATAAATTTGGCTGCCATTCGCATGGAGGTAAGAAACACACGACAACTTAAAACAGCTTCCCATATTACTTAATCCCTGGGCACCACAGTGACTGTCTCCCATCGTCGGTGCTGGGGACAATCAGTGGGCAGGTAAAATTACCTTGTGTGAGCAGTTGCACCACGGTCTGTGTGCACCCCCAACCCAGGGCGGGCAGCAAGGCCTGAACCAGAGCTGCCAACTGCAGCTGGGTGGGGCACGGGCTTCCCAGTGGATATTTCTAATCCATATTACTCAACCTGTGCCACCACAAGCAGCCTTTGGGGTGTTCTCAGACCATAGAAGAAATAAAATTCCTGCCTCTTTACTGGAATAAACCTGGAATTCAGCTGCACTGTCAACAGGCATCTGTAACAGTTAGCAGTTTCACTGCCGGAATGGATGCCTGAAGGATTGAAGATTTCAATCTTCACTTGGCTTTCTCTGTTCATATTAAATACCTGTCAGTGCTCTAATGTGTGGAATTTGCATCCACATCCATGGAGACATTTTGAATGCAGAACAAGCAGATATTGTGCAATAAAGATCCATAGTGCAGACAGGAACTGTAATAATGGAGAGAAAATGTCTTCAGCCCATTTATTCTGCAGCCCTGTCACACTGTTCCCAAGAAATACAGAAATAGGCTCACGTCCCTGTAGGCTTACTCAGCTCTAATGGTAAAGGAGGTTGGCTCCTGTTGAAGCATAAACTGGAGCGGAGAGGAGGTATTGCTCCAGGTCAGGAGTTTGGAAGCCAGTATAACCCTGTGGGAGTGGAAAGGCACATTTTGTATCACCCTAAAATCTACATGCATGGCTCGGGGGAGAGAAGTCACCCACTGTGAAGGATCACAGGACAGGTGGATGCATCTGCACAAAGATTATTTCTACAGATCCCACAAGGCTGGGGGCAACCAGGCTGGATTTGGGACACATGGATCCAGAGGAGAAAAACTACTCAAGAACAAGGAATTTGGGGTTATTTTCATGAACAATTTTAAATGAATAGAACTACAAAATGGCCTCAGTATCATCCATTTTCTTAAAAAGCTCTACTCCCATCACACATGCAGAGTCAGGAGAGGAAGGAGAAAAAGACCATGCTCTTCATCAGTCTGAACAGGAGACAGACACTTGGCCAGGTTTGGTGTTCCCAGTTCTGCTGGCCATGCCTAAGTAAGTTATTGCTCTGGACATTTCTTACTTTGCTGCTCATTTACAGGAATTTCCAGCCCAATATCCTCTCCCTAAAGCATCCAATAACAGATGCCCTATTTCTTACAATAACTGCATGGTCTTGAGTTTTCCAGTGTCCCCAGTTCCTAGAAATCTAAAAGCTAGAGATCTATTAAATGGCCTCCAACAGACTTTTTTTTTTCAATTAATTTCTCACTGTTTTTTTATTCCCATGGTCCTGCAGCATCCTGCAGCCATGAGTTCCACAATTTCTTTAGGCATTTCCTTTTTTACATTTCTGCTCAGTAGTGTCATGTGATATCTCCCTCCCTTTGTCACACTCATGAAAATTTAAGAATAAAGTTCCCTGACATTTGTAATAGTAAAAAAGGCTATTTGCTTCTCAAAGAGGGGAAACAGATTTCACTGGTAAGATCAGTGACTCAGGGATACTAAATACATACAAATTATCTGAATGAATAGATACTTAATGTATGTTCTTTGATTCTTAAAGAAACAGATATTGAATCTCTGAGTGGGATATCCACCCAGGGATTCCCAGAAAATGAATAGCAGTCTTTACTATTTAGTGGAGCTCAAAAGCCAGACGTGTCAAAAACCTCTTTTGATTCATTGCTGAAATGTATTTACAGACTAAGTAATTTCCTACATGACAGGAAGCCTATTTATTGATTTCCGTCTGAGCAGCACATGATCAAACAGGGATCTACTCTCTTGATAGATGCATCTAAAGTTTCCCATATTTAAGGGTGCTTTGTAGAGACACTGGTCACATTAATTCCCAAGTGTCTCACTGTACTTTGGTCTCTACAAATTAACTACTATTAATTTAGTTAAGTTTTAATATACTCATAAAGTAAGAATATTTAATATTTTCCATCCTCAGCCTTTCAGGTCTGCTTGTTAGCAGCCTCTGAGATAAACCTTGTCCTTCTTAATCCTTTTTTTTAGGGGAAAATCTCATTAAACCCAGGTTCGTAAATTGCAATACCCCTACTTGTATAACTGAAGCTAGATGATGTTTGAGTAGAACAGTGAAGCTACAGAAAATGCCATATGGTATTCTTTGGAGCCACAATAAAAACAGAAATTCAGCAAACCTTCCCTCACAGAGGACATAGAGGTGAAACTGGGTTCTGGGTTAGGCACATTCCTTTACTCTCTATTACAGCTGTTCAACTCAAGTACTTCAAACGTCCTCCCAGCCTTGTAGTCAGTCTGCTTAATTCCCACAGAAGACTTGCTGAGCTGTTTTCAGCCTATGCAAAGGCAGATCAGGAAAGCAAAGCCTCAGAACTCAAGTCTAAAATAAGAAACCCCATCATGTTCCCACTCTCTAAAGCAGGAGCTGGGGCAGATCTATCTTGCAAACTTCACAAAAAAGGTTTGAGGCAGAGGAGGGCTTGCCTGGAAAGGCTGTTTGAGCTATTTCCTAATCTACCTGTGCCAGGCAGCCCTCGGCCTCTCAAGTAGAGGCTTTCCTGCATCCTCCCACCCCCATAATTTCATTTTCACTCAGATGGAAGCTGGTACTATCATCCTTCTGAAGGACTACTCAGCATTGCCAAGTCAGGTGTTTCTAGGGAATATGTACACATTTTTCAAACATTTCCATTCACATTTTTTTACCCCGCTGTATCAAGCTCTTCAAAATGCACTGAAACAAAGGGAAAGGTCCCCATGACAGTGGCTTTGGCTTCAGGTTCCAGGTGGAGGCAGTGCTTTGAGGATGAAGCACCTAAACCCTGAGCTCATTGACTCTGTCAACATCTGCGACACGGCTAGGGCTGCCCTCGCCCGATCCGCGTCCCGCTGGAGATGTCCCCGGCACTATCGGCCGGGCTGCTGCCAGCGTGTGGATGTTGCGAGGCTGTGCCTCGTAGGGGTCTCCTACCCGATGGCAAAAGGCGTCAGCAGAGGGGAAGGACGAGAGAGGGGTCTGCTGCATGGGTTCCAAGGATTTATTCTCTGAAGGGTCCAGGGGCAGAAGACAGGGAACAATGGAGGGTACAAGGGTTTTATATAGGGACAAAAGGAGGCGGGGTAAAGGGGAACAACCAATAGGGAAAGGGAACATAGGAGGACTCAACAGGGGAACAGCCAATGGGGGTAACGTAGAGGAGGGATTTGTACAAACAACCAATGGGGGATCAAGGCACAAAGAACATTCTAGAACTTATACATATGAAACAGGGGAAATACATAAACATGGCCTCATACATAAAACTAGGAGGGGAATACACAAACCAATCAAATATATATAATGCAAATCTAGACTGCAAAGGGCTGTGGGAACTCGCCCTAAGTAAATGTGGGTGCAAGGCAGTTGCACACCGCAACAAAGATCTGCCATGCCTTAGAGATGATGAAACCATCAGCAGTTTAGTCCACAAATAAGCGGAGGTTAAATTAAATCTATAGCCACGCAGAGCCATAAAAAAATGCTGGGAAACAGTGATAGGTGTTCAAAAAGGAAGGCAAAAGAGAGGAGAGACGGCCCCAAAATGTTTGCAAGTCCTTCTTTCTGTGTCTCAGCTGACATCAGAACAGCTTGGGGCTGCAGCCCCCGAATTCCTGTCTGGCACCACTGAGATGGGCAGGCAGTGCCCAGCACAGGTGAGGATCACAGCTGAGCCAGAGCTGCACATCTAATTGCTGCCATCACAAAACCTCCAGCAACACCTTATTGCATCTATTTTGAACGAGCATCAAGTGACCATTAAGACATTACCTGACAAGTGATGTGTCTGGCGATGCACTGTGTACTTCGACTTCCTTCAGTGATGAGTGGGAGAGTCAGTGGCAAATAAACCTATCTTTTTACCACTTACCAACTGCTAGGCTGTGAGCCGGCTTTTCAGTCAGACCTTGTCAGCCTAAATAGCAGCACATCACTCTGAAGTGCTGTTCTGGGATTTGAAGGGAGACACTGCAGATCCTTCAAGGAAAATGGGTTATGGGCATTCATTGCTGTTACAAGCACATCACTGCAGTTTACACCTGGTGCTTTGCTCACAGCCACAGTTTAAAATCTGCTTTGCAATAAGGAATGAACCTGCACGTTTCTCCATAAATATGGATAAAAGCCTGTTTTGTTTGGCCCAGGTTCTTTTCCTGGCTGCAGTGAGACTTTGGCCATGACCAAATCACCCATGGCAGGTAGAGACTGCAAAATTGTGATAAAGATTTCTGGCATAAAGTCCACCTTCAACTGGGGAATCCAAAAGTTTTTGTCTGTGAATATTTTGAATACTCTGAGGCATTTTATCCCTAGTTGGGATAAGGTGACCTCTCAATCATGCTTGGATAGTAAGAAATGTTTCAGTCCAAGTCTTTAACCTTTCTGATAGAGTTTTGGACTCCAAACGAAGTAAATTGTATTTCAAACCCCAATACTATTTCACATTACAGGGAACTTTAATCTTAAAAAAAAAAGTGAAAGAGTGTGCTTTTAAAGAGTCTTCAAATTCTACTAAAAAGACACATAGGATTCACAGTTCAAAAACCTAAAAAACAACCACACCAATTCTAAGCTAGACTCTGATCTCCAGGATTTAGTTTCCTGACATAAATGAGAGAAATACCAGGTCCTTCCACATAGATGAGGAAATATGCTTATTTTTAATTCCTCCTGGCAAGTAAAGAATACCTATCACAGCTGGAACAAAGACACCCAAAAGAAAATACCAGAAGGAGGTTATGATAATAAGCTCATTTTCATTACAGCAGGATTATATTTTAAACCTTTCATTAGGCTCTTAAAATTTCAGAACATGCTTCTCAGAGCCTACATTTCTGAAAGACAAAGGAAAAACAAGAAGAGAAAGTAAAGTCTGACTCCTGTGGATGAACCCAGTTTTGTTGCATAGAGAAGATCTTATTGTAAAGTTACTTAATTATATTCAGGGGACATCTAACTCTGATTATGACTAGAATCATGCATGTCTTCATTTAGAAAGTCCTATTGGAGTCTGTGTGTCCTAAGCACAGGCCCTTTGAAGCATTGCTAAGTGGGGTAATTTTATTGCACGAGTTTTCTTGTAAAAATTATTGTCTTTCTGGATGTCTAATTAAAATAAAGATGTAATAAAGAATTTATGGTTTTAATTAGAGCATAGATCTTAAAGCAATTATAATGTGATTAATAATTCCTTAACAGGCTTTCTTAGACAAGATGAAGAAAAGAAGATTTGGGTCCCATGAAAAATCAATATGCATTACTCAATTACATTAACGAAGCTACACAAAGCAGTCTAGGTCCCAATTAAATTGCTCCTCATGTTAAACTGGCAATGGAGTCTGTGCTTATTAATGAGCCTTGATATTTGTTTAGTCATTGCAGGGTTTTTGAACTATGGGGTTTTGTGGGTCTTTTATTGGAAAGATGCTGCAACAGAGACATGTGCTTATGGCCTCGTCCTGCCTGGGTTCAGGTTCAGAGGAGAGGGTGAGCAAGATTTGCTCCAGGATCAGCAGCTCCAGGTCCTAAATGCACACCCTGGAGGCCATCAACATCTCCAGGAGCCATAGGCAGAAGCTCAGCACAACAGTTCCCTTGCTTATGCACTAAAATTAAAAATAAAGTGACTGAGTGAGGACACAATATAAATCTACAATGAATGGTGAATCAAAGCTAAACAGGAAAGATTATTCCCTATTTCTCATAAAAGCAGGAGCTCTAGAGAACCTGAGGAATGTACCAGGGAGCAGTATGAAACAAACCAAAAGTGATATAACTTCAAGAAACATCCCCACAAAAGTTTTTGACAAAAAGATATTGTAAAGGTCAAGAATATAAATTGATTCAAAAGGGGAAGAGGGAAGAGTCACTCACGGATAGGGAGGTTTTTTCCTAAAGGCCCAGATACTAGTTTGGTGAAGCCCTAACACAGGGACAGCCCAAAGACATCAGAGAACAGACACCTAGACCTGCCCATCCTTGTGTTCTTAACCATTTGCACCTGGTTACTGTCAGGGACAGGACATTTTTCACACTCAGTACAGCTGCTCTCTTCTTCTTTGGTTCTTTTTTAGACGATGGTTTGGTAAGTATTGATGAGAGAGGTTTGAGGGAATGAAGATGTAATCTACAACTTGTGTGTCATCACTGAAATTTCTACCAGAAATATTATTTTACCTTTCATTAATAGCCTGGCTGAACTGGTAGAGCAGGGAATTGGATAAGTTCATATTTTACAGATCAAATGAACTTTAAAAAAACCAACATAGTTATACATTCACTCATGCAAAGACAGCTTGTCTGACCAAGCTGCCCAGCAAATGAAGCCACACTAATTTAAATATACTGCAGAGGGAAAATGATCTCAGACCAAACTTCTAATTTGTCATTCTGTAATATGGATTGTGGCTTGGAAACTCACTAATTGGTCATTAGGAACACATTGTTATAGAGGTGGACTTCTTGGTGTGTGAAGAACAAAACTCCCAAACTTCTGAAAGAAGGAAACCACCATTCACTCCAAATGAATGTGGAGGACACTGATGTTTCATTATGCTCAGTCTCAGCTATCACAGAACACAGATTTATTTTGGCCCTGTCAGCTTGGGTGCATCCCTGAGCCTCCACTGATGTCTGTGAGTGATGTTGCCCTACTGCAGCCATGCACAAGAGTAAAGATGCTGCTAGAGCTACCTCCAGATTTCATTTCTTGGGTACATCCTGTGTTCCTTTAAAGTTCCGAAAGCTCCCTTTAAAAATGCAGCATCCTTCAGCCAAATGACTGCCTGAATTCATGGTGATTGCAACGAGTTGGTCATATTAAAAAAGAAAAGATTCAATAAATGCCATGGGGAAGAAAGATAACTCTTTTATTCCAAGTTAATGCTGTGATTTGGTTTCGGTTACTTATTCCCAAGATTTTCCTTTCATGTTTTTGTCTCTCTTCTCCAAGACCTTTGGGGTTTCCCCGTACTCTGTGGCTGGGGGATTCACCAGACACAGGACAGGGAGGCACAGCATTTTTCAGTTGCAAGGTGTACATCCAGTCCCTGAGGACAACTCCTGGCAATGTCCTGTGCTCACTCCCCTGTCCTCAGGTACTATCTTTGCTTAACACACCCTTTCCTCCTGTTATTTCTTTTCATATCTTTTTCCATCAGGAAACCATTTGCCTTGGCATGCTTTTTCATCTTCTCATTTACATGTCTCCTGCAAGACAAACTCCACCATTGATTTTACCACAAGATAATGTTAATAGGATCAATAAACCACAATGACTATATCAAAGTGTCTGTTCTTCACCCTGCAGGACTGCAGAAGGTGCTTTCATCTTAAAGTGCATCCAATACAGCATCCCTCACTCTTCTTGTCTACTCTTATGCATGAGAGACTGTCTGTCTGCCAGGTAGAAAATAAATTACTAGCTTGTTGAAATAATTTAAATTTTAATACTGCTTCAGCACATATAAAATATTACTGATGCAATTAAAAAATAGACAATCAGCTCAATGCATCTCAAAATGGGTGTGGTGTGCCCTGAGAGAAATAAATGAGGTCTGGTGGGAAGACTATTATAAGCACAGATTTCTCCTTAATCTAAAGAATTCTCATCTGGTAAAAATCAAGTGTCCTATTTCATTCAGGTCAGCCACCATTTAATGATTTTTCTAGGGGGAGATTGGAAAAGACTGGTTCCCTGCAAGCCAGATCCTCCAAGGACATACAGAAGGGTTATTTTCAGCAGAGTGAAGGAAATTATGTCCTCTTTGGTTTCTTGGTTGCTCCATGTGTTAAGATGGCTACTTTCAGAAAGGTCACAAAATAGGAATGGTCCTGGTTAAAGGATTGGACTAAAAGTTTCAACAGAAAGTTTGCTCTGGCTCCTTCAAGCATTGTGCGCCCCCACGAAGAGCTCACATGGTCCCATGAATATATCCCTGGATATTTTTTGTTATTCTTTTTGTTTGTAATCAATGTCTGACACTTGAACTCGAGGCACTTTGCAGACAGCAAAAAAAAGACCTGAAAGTCAACCTAATTATTTTTCTCTAGATCATATGAAGTGTTTCAGTGAAATGCTAATGATTTTGTTCAACTTTCACATTTAACTGGCAGGTCCAGGTGAAAGTTGGCCTGGGCTGACACCCAAAGACATCTCTGTGTTGGGGTGAATGGGAAACAGGTTTCTACCTCAAATAATTGTTTCAGTGCCTGATAAGGGTGAGCAGGTGTAACTCTGAAAAGGCTTAAAGGTTTAGGCAGAGGATATGAAGGCAGCCCAGCTGAGAAGCCCAACAAAAAGTCATCACCTTCCAGGAGACCCTGTGAGACACGGCAGGGCTCAGCACCCTTCCTAGGAAATGTCTGTGAAAAATCCATGTAAAATCCAGCCAGTCTGGGTAAATCAAACCCAGCAGCCTGCATTTGCGAGACTTTACTGGAGATAACAGCTGAGATTTATAAAGCACTTCTGTAATTCAGCTACTCAGGGCTACCAAAAATTCTTCCCTAAGGGTTCTTGTAAATCCAAAACCTCTAAAAACCAGATTTTCTGACTCTTTTTCTATTGATTTAAATGGACTATGTTATCCCTAGAGCACTTAAAAGGTCTTAATTTTCTTTTGGTTTTTCATTTGTACATGCCAAACAAACCCAAGGCTTTAATATTATCTCTATACATAATGAAGCAGATTCATTCTGACAGATTAAGTTTGCTTAAATTTAAAACAAAGTTCAGGACTTTAAAAACCTAGCTGAGATATTATCATCGTATGATAGAATGCCAGTTTAGTCCCATAATTATGTGGTTTCTAGCTCTCTATTAAAAATATAGTTCTGGAAACTAAAAAAAAAAAAATCTGTACTTGTATTTAAATATTAAGAGCCCCATTATAAAAATTCAGCTCTAAAAATTAGTTGACAGTGAGGAAAACCAGCACAATGTGCTCAGTTATACCAGTGCACATCAGTATTTTGGAGAGGGACAGATTTTTTAAGGTCATTTGGAGCAAACTCCTGCTCCGTGCAAGAGCCAACATGCACAGCTCAGGTCAGCTGTGTGTTTGTCTTGCTGAATCTTGAAATCATGAAATAACTTCTGATTTATTCCAAATTTACCTTGGTGTAGAGCTTGTCTACATAGTAAAACTGGGGAAATGTATCCACATTAAAAGTGGACACCAGCGTAAAATGAATTTGTTGAATCATATTTACTTTTTTGTAGGGATCATTATTCATGACTAAAAGAGCAATAATTTGATTTTTGTTTCCAAAGTGAATTAAGGTAAGCTCAATTAAATCCAGTCTAATTCTGTATAAGACTGGCTTTTCAGAGGTTTAATGCAATTCAGTGAGTTGGTTTTAAAAGATATTTTGGAATGGTTTTACTGAAGGCCTCCAAGTCAGACCAGGGACATTATACATACTTAAAAATTTACCTAAAACCCTTTTATGACAATTAAGAATAATTTTTGGTCTTATGGATGCATTTGTTTTTCTTTTTTTTCTTACCATATAAACCTAGAATAGCTGGTTTTAAATTAGAATTTTGTCTGAAGGAAAAAACCCAATTAAGCACTCAGAAGAATACTGCAGGCTTACTCCCAGTAATGTCCAAGGGAGATAGAAGGAACAGCCCCACGCTGTTCCAGGGGTTAGCCAGGTAACTGGGGACTGGGACTTAATTTTATTACATAATTACAATTTCCCTTTATTTTCTGTGATGATTTAGCTGCAGGTTGGCTTTCTAATGCCTGTCATAATGTCTTACCTAGCTCTGGGAACACGAACAGGGTGAAATAAGAACGGACATGATGTATTCAGCTAAAAGGTCAAATTGTGGTCTCAGCAAAGCCATCGGCTGCTGAGGTTCCCACCTGGGTGCAAACCTCCCACCAGGGGCTCTGGCCACAGTCTGGCTCATGGAGTCTCCAAGCAGAATTTGGTCAAAGTACAGCTGGAGAAATGACTTTAACCTTTTAATAAGTGTCCAGTGCTAAGCAGATATGAACAGCATCCAAGGCAAAATGTCAAAGCAGAACAACTGTGAGCAGTGGGGGAGTCAGTGAGGGACATCAAGGCCAAGTCACACTCACAATGACAAACACTGCCTTTTCTGTCTCCCCCTTCTCCAAGTAAGCAGACTTTTTAACAATATGGGTAGCAGATTCCTCTGAAAAAAGTCAAGGCTTGCCAACTTACTGCCACTCTTAAATAATTGCAGTAATTACTTTCCAAAATTCTTATTTGTATTTTTACTACAACTACTGTTGAGAAAATCAGACTTTTCAAATCCATTTTCAAAAGTCCTCTGGATTCTACTCACAGGCTCATTATCCAAATGGTTTGGTTCACACAGATTTTATAGCTGTAATCCTTGTCTGAGGATGTGAATGCTCAGAAATGGCAATGAGGGTGAGCAAAGGGCAGAGCTGGTGCAGTGAGAGCCCCCAGAGCAGCTGCTCTCTGGGTGTCTGTGCTGTGCTCCAGTCCAAAAGGAGCCTGCTTGCGTGCCAGGGAGGATGTTTTCCAGCTCTGTGGGGAAAAGGCTGATCAAAGCTCTGATTAAAGGGGGATCTCACAGGGTCAAACTGAGCTCCTTTGTTCTTCTGACTTTTTAAAAAAACATTTGCATTCAATAAAGCTCACTCTTCTCTTAAGGACATGTTGGCAATTAAACCCTTGCTTGGCCAGCTGGACGAGCTCAGATTTGCTTTATAAATAGGGAGGAAAGTGGTGCATCCTGAGTCTCATAACCTGAATTCTCTCCATGTCATTCACTTTTTTCAAGCTGTTGAAGTTTCATTTTAAGTCACGTTTCCATAAAGGCTGGATATGCAGTTAAGCCAATGAAAGGATGCATTTCCTCAGCCACTCAGCACACTCATTGTAAACATTTAGACAATTTCATTATGCCCTTCAGTCAAAATTGCAATAACAAAGGCTAATTACACCAGAAATGCAGCAGTCCCCATCACACTTGAGGGTGCACCACCCACAAAAAAAATTGACTCCAAGAAAGTTTGACTAGAAGGGAAAATAATTTTTATGACTATACAAACTCTAAAGACAAAACCACATCTGGTAAATGTGCACACAGGCAGGGAATAAATTGTGATTTTCATAAGTAATGTCAGATTTTAAGTTCAGTCTTCGTCATTTAACTACTACATCTCCCTGAGGATAAAGGGGAAAGCGCAAATCCAGTCCAGTAAATTTACAGCATAAGAAGTGAATCCTATTTTCCAAAACCTTTGTTTCTCAAACCAGAACCTGAAAATTGCAGAGCTGTAGCAACATTCTTTGAAACTACTCACCTAAGCCTGGTCAATCTTGTTTTGCTGCTCTGCTCCACCTAACCTTCCCCACAGTGCTGACCCAAGCACTCAGGTGTTGGATGCAGGAGGCAGGAACTCAGACACAAACCCACTTTCTTTCCCAGGGTTCCCAAAGACAAGTCTTTCTTACAGGGGCTGACAAGCCTTGCTTACTCTGAAGTCCTGTTACAGAGCACAGCACGAAGTCCCTACAAATAGACATACAAAAATTTTGTCCATTTTGGAAGTATTAACAATGTATTTTGCAAGCTTTAACCAAGCAATTCTTTTTGCACAGAGGCATCTCAAATTTCTCTTTTCATTTTTTCCTCCTACTTTTTTGTCAGATTTACACAGACCCTATCTTTGACATAGCATGACATGTGGAAAGGCCCCATAACCCACTCCAATACAAACTATTAAAGAAAATGGATTCCCATTCCCACCATGGATTTGCAAAAAAAAGAAGAAGCACTGTCTATAAAGAAATTTTTTTAAACTACGTGTTAATTTGAAAACACCCCATGAAGATTTTGTTCAAAAAATGCTTGACAAGATGGAAATTACGCTGCTTCAAAAAGTCTATATAAAAATTTAAGAATTTTACTACTAATACCAGTTCCCCAAAAGTAGTGATGAAAGAATAGAATTATTCTGAACAATATCCCTATTCCCAGACATATGCAAAGCTCTTTGCATGAAGTTTCACATCTCCAGTTCATAGTCTCAAGGCCCCACAAAGCTGCTGCCCCAAGTAAGCCACTGTCCAAGGGTTATTGACTGCTCACCACTGAAAGCCACATGGATCCCAAAGAACTTCAACCACAGCACTACTGAACCACGTTAAAATCTGACCTTTTACACCAGAACTTGCTTCTTGCTCCCTCATGCAGGAAGAAGCAGGTCCAGAAGACACAAACAAGGACAGACACCAGGTCAGAGAAGGCACCTGAAAGCAAAAGGAAAGCAGTCACATCCTTTTTAGCCTTTGTAGGGTAAAGGGTGGTCAGGAGCAGGGGGATTTGGCCAGGCAGGATTGGTCAGATAACAGATCACCCCCTAACACTAACACCAGCACCTGAGGAGGAGGGATTGCCTACCCCAAGCTTCTTCTGCAAGCAGCAGCTGTAATGTTGCCTCTGTGGGATCAATGCACGTGGACAAGCTTCTACCCCTAAGAAGCAGCAAAGTTCCCTCTGCCTGTGTCTGCACAGGATGGGGACAGCTTGGATAAAGTGTCCTTGGTTAACAGGTGTTGCTGTTCTCTGCACAGGGAGATGAAGAAACACACGAGAACCAAAGGAGAAGGCAGATGTAGGAATAACACCACCAGCACAGCCTGAGTCCCAAGTGACTGGAGCTCCTGGAGCCAGGCTGCAATAAGCTCTACTAGAATGTTCTGCTTTGTATGTGCAGCACCTGATATTGGGCTGAGGAACTCTTGAGTGGAATAAAGCCCTATCCAATGCAAGTTTGGTGGTGTATCCACAACAAAACCATAACTTGGTGTCTAGAGAAGGCAGTCCTCTTCCAGCCTGGCTTCACAGAGTGATGAAGTTAAATTGAATTAAATAAATAAAAGTTAGATTTTCTCTCTGCTTGAGGAACATCAATGTGATTTATGGAGTGTAAGTAGGCAGTCCACCCATCTTCCCACCAGATTAACATCATCAGAAGATCAGAAATGAAATGCCATATCTTGCACCCAAGTAATCCATTCTGAAGAGGAAACAATTAATTAGTGCCATATAATATTGTCACAGGCTGATTAGGTGGCACAGTACATTTCCCCAACCAGCTCAGAGCTGCGATGAAGACACAGCAAGATACCCTTTCACTGAAAGCAAATATTAAAACAACATTCATTATCTTTTGATGAAAGGGAAAAAAAACCAGTGACCTTGGCAGATTTTGTCTCTCCTTCTCACTCTTTCAAAATAAAACCCGTTCAAGGCAGCAATTCTCCCCCAAGCCCATCAAAAGACAAAGCCCGGCAGAAAGCCACACAGCCTTTTTAACCACCAAAGATGTTTTAAGATGGGCTTTTCCTACAGGGATTTCAGAAGCTCCATTGCAGCTGGAGAAGCCAATGGAGTGAAGCATGGGCCACTGAGTCCAAGAGGGAAGGAGAGCAGCGTGCTACAGAGAGCTGCTTTAAACCATTATTGGAGATCTGTAGCTAAGCTCTCCAGTGGCCTGCTTCCAGCTAAAAGGCTTCCACTTGAGTGCTTCAGATCATGTAAGTTTGTTTAAGATGCATAATTCATGAAGGGTACATAACACCATCCTTGAATAACTTTTCACTCAGCACCTGCTTGACAGGGAGAGAGCTGACAGAGCAGTGTGACTTCAGAAATCCAACGTTAGCACGCTATGTGTCCCAGCAAGGGACAGGGATCACCACACTCTCTTAACCCTTTTGTGGGATGAATGCCTGAGGAAGCCAATTGCACTATCTAATTCCATGATTAGGACTGTTTCTGTTTGCTGCCATTGTCACTGAAATAAAAGAATGACAAATGGTGTGAAGAGTTATACTTGCATCATAGTCCTTGAAGAGAATATGCAAAGAAAAATGTCTGGTTTTATAGGCTTTAAAAACAAATCTTTTGCACACAAAGGCCCCGAGTACAACCATCTCCACTCACGCTGAGTTGTACCTTGTAACTCAAATAGTCCCACTGAAATCAATTTGGGATTATAGAATGCAAGGAAGGAAAGAACCACCTGGTCTTTTGGTAGCACAATAAGATGTGTAAGGAACAAATCTTCAGCTAAAATTAATGTGATTTGCCTCATTGTGCCTAATGGAGCTCTGCCCATTCACATCAGCCTGGAGTCCACTGTGACAGCATGCTGGTTGTAGAGCACTTGGGTTTTAATTACCAATGGTAAATACTATGTCCTTAAACTTTATAGACCTTATATATTTGCCCCACTTTATTTTGTAGATAAAAGCCCAACTGTGGCCTGATAGGCAATTTAGGAATGATTTATGGACTTTGTCTGTTAGTAACATTTTGGAAGTTGCTGTGTGACAGAAGGGAGGCATTTTTTTCTAATTTATTTTGGGAGATAATGGTTGGAATAGAACTGTCATATATTGCTTTCCCTTATAAAATTGAGAATACTTTTTTTTTTAGCAAGGCTTTAGAAAAAAGGAAAAAATATAGGGCAAGACAAGATATGAAGAGAACAATGGACACAATAAAAAGAATGCAGGATCTAGTGCATGGCAGAGGAAGAGCATGGCTTTAATAATTTATGCTGTGGGCCAGCAGTCCCAGCAGTGAGCCTTGTCCCACTCTCACCCCAATCCCAGGCTATCTCTCTAGAACTTCATTTATTTTGGCTCCTTTATCACTGGTAAAGGATTTATGCCTCCTGTGTTCAGGCTTGATGTGAGATTTGGATCAAGCACAGACATCTCTCCATTCCATATAAAAGGAACAGCAAACACATGCACACACAGACCAGGAGGGGTTAATTTTCAAACCCAGAGTATTTGGGGATGGTCACCCCCTGGTACACAAAGCCTCCAAAAGAGACATTTCATACAAAGCAATATTTTGCCTCCTGTGTACTGCAGAGCAGTGAAGTGAAACAGGACTTCCACCCATGGCATTCTGAGCATGCACATTTTAAAACGAGTAGGTTTTTCCATCCAGGAGTTCAGAGAGGTTTTGTAATTGGTGGCTTATGTGACCTCACTGTGATTTCTGCCCTATACCAGAGAGGTGAGCCTACCTGAAAAGCGATTTGTAAGTCAGAGAGAAATACTGAAATCCACAGACCTGGTGTATTGACATGCACTTTATCCATCCTGCTGTTACTCTGAAAGCCAGCATGGTTCCTTGCTTTTACAAGGGTCATTTGAGACTTTTATCGGAGTCAAAACCTGCTCTTTCTTCCTGCAAGGCATATGAAAGAAATGACACCAAACATTATTCTCTTACCAAGAGAGAGAGATTATCCCTGTGACATGGGTGCTTCCTGGGGACAGCCAAAAAAAATGACAGTAGGAAAGAATGTTCCATTCCTCATGCTGAGGTTCCCTGAAGAGTGAGCTGTTGTTTGGAGAGGAAGAAGTTCAATGGGCCTTTCAGTGTAACTAATTCCCTGTGTAAAACTGGGCAGAAATCTGGGCTGGTGAGGCAGTAGGTGCCCACAGCATCCTCTGGCTCAGGTTTCCTTCCTCAGTGTCCTCAGGCCTGTCCTGGAAGGGGCACAGCTGTTGCTGGCAAGTGTTGTGGGGTTCAGCCAGTCTTTGGGAATGGAAACATCCCCCTGAGGAATGAGGGCTTATTCTGCATAGATGGGAAAAGCAGCATAAGTAAACCTGGGGATTAGGGACTGCTTTGGGGCATCATTAGAGTCCCCAAAGAGGGAGATTGGCAGCAGAGCTGAAAGCCAGGCTGCCTCTGAGCCATAGGCTGGAGGACAAGCTGGAGAGGAGGGTGGGAGCCCAGCACTGCACTTTGGCTTTCAGGTTATTCCTGTTATTGCTGGGCCATTGTAGGATAAGGCAAAATGAATGTTGGAAGTATTTAAGTCATTTATGGACTTCTCCCATTCAAAAAGCATTTGTTCTGAGCTGTTCCTACATGTCTCCTCTGACCCAGACCAGGGGCAAGTACTGAATGGTTTTTAAAACATTTATAGCTCTGCCAAATTTCTGGGGTCTGCAGGGTACAGATCCCCATTTAATCCAGCAGCAGTTCTGCAAAGGGCCTGCATTGAATTAGTTTGATTTGATCCATTATTACCTGTTTCCAGACTCTGTCCTTTTCCTGCCTGTCACTGGTCACCTGATTTAATTGCCTGATGATGAGACTCTGCTCATATCAAAAGGCTGTCTCTATGCAGGACCAAACCTTCTCCCAAGGCACTGCTGAAATATAAATTGAAATAGTCTTCAAAGTTTACAGAGTATTATGAGATCAGTACGAATCTGACCATTACTTATTAATTGTTCAATTCAAGAAATAACTATTTGATAGAAAATGGGGTGGAGACCTGAGAAAGAATGACTTTAATGAGATCTCAGTGACTGATATTCAGAAATATATTATTAAGTTTCTGCAGTGCGGCACTGAGATTTCCCAGTGCCTTCAGGAATAGTAATAGCACCCTCTGCTCTTGTCTCTTGCAGGGTAGCTTCATTAGAGGTCATCTAAAAGCAAAGGAGGCTTCAGAAATGGCTTAACAGGGCTGTGTTCTTCATTGCCAATGGGTGGAAGAGCTTGGTTTGCCTCTGGGAGCTCTTTTCTCTAGCAATGTTTTTCTCCTTTCCTTCTCTTCCAGATTTTCTAGCTAATTTAGTTCCTTCAGCTCCACACTGATGTATAAACAGGCTGTCCATGAATCACCCTCTTCTTAAAACTGAAATTAAGCATACATTGTCTTCCCAGAAAAAAACAACGAAGGCAGGAGGCAGGAGAACTGCATCTCACCCCTTTCAGCCCTTGAGAGAGGCAACCCACAGAGAATGAAACAGGGGGGTGCAGTGCCATCCCACAATTGTGTATTCCAGCAGGAGGATGTGTGGGAAAGTGTGGACAGAACAAAACAGTTTCAGGTACCAGATCTTATGCACACATACATGCAAATGTAGCTGAAGAATTACATGCTCAACTATCCAGCCAAAATCTGCAGACAAGGAAACAGAAAATTAATCAATAATGTGTTGATGTTCACTTGTCTCTGGCATGTGGATGTGAAAAGAATTACATCTGTCTTTTCCAACAGGACGTTATTCATGATCCCTAATGGATAACATCAGAAGGCACTAGCCAAAGCCCTGAAAACTGTAGCCACAGGTGGCTGATGGAAGGAAGGTTTTGAGTGTGTCCTTTCAAGTCATCATCCAGCCCTGCAGCAAAAGGATGGGTTAAAGGGCACTGTGCTGCACTTGGAAGGTAATGCACAGCTCTCCCCAAGCATGCATGTCCTTTGTGACCATGAGAAAGGCTTGGAGAGAGCTCACAGAAAATTCCCAAAGAAGACTGGTGTCATACCAGAAGCCTCAGAGAGAGATTAGACCACCTCTGTTTCCTGAGGTACATTATCCAGTGAGCAGGCAAAAGCCCACGTTCAACCTCTGTATACACAGGGGTGTTGTACAGAAGAGAGAACTCATCTTTACTCAGAGGAGCACTAGGCTCCTGACCCAAGTGCTAACATTATTCAGTTGACATTGTGGCAGCCAAATCACCCCCCTGCTGAGGCACATCCTGTGCAAATACAGTCACATTTCCACTGGTGAATGCAGAAGAAGGAATAAATACAAGTAAATGAGAAAAAAAGGTTCCTGCACACTTTTTGTGTGCTTTTTGGCTCTGTTCCTTACCCAGATCGTGCCTGCAGAGGTGCCCAGCGCATGGCCTCCTCTGTGGCAGGGGATGTGACGAGTTGCTTCGCCCCTCAGCTACGTGGGAAGGGGATGAAGCCCACATCCAGCAGCACTGTGAGAGGTGAGGGGACACAAGCCAAGCCTCCCCTCCTCAGCAGGGTTCCATTTGTAAGGGGAGGTCAATAATCTAGCAGGACTCTTATCCTGCACAGAGCGCCGGAGGTGCAGTAAACCTTGACGTGCAGCATATATCCACACAGCCAGAAACAGGTTAAGGCTCTCTTGATAGGAACCAGCAGGCAAGAGCCTCAGGAAGGACTCTTTTTCTTTTCTGACTGCCCCATAAGAAAACATAGGGAGCAATTCTTCCTGCCTCAGTTAATGGTCTCTCCCCCAAGACTTCTGTTGCTTGATCGAGGACAACATTATTTGTACAGGGATGCTGCAAGAATGACTGGAGTTTTGTGAGGAAGAAAGAGGTGACACCCATTCTCCCCACACCAGCATCATGGGTGAGAATGAAGCAATTAAATCACTAACTAGATCCCAATTGAATATAACATTCATATTTGATATGCTGTATTTTGGGCTTTCATTCTTTATTTGGTTCTTTGTAGAGGTCGCTAAAGATTTATGATTTATAAAACTGTCAGGCTGCACTCTGTTTCTATGGGTCCAGTTAAGGAAATCCAACAACATGTTGAGTTTTGTGTTGTGAACATGTACGTATTTCTTCCCCTGTAATGTTAGGCCTGCAAAAATGAAACTGATAGCTTGGAAATGAGACTGCTGAGGAGGCAAAAAGGAGAATGGTTTTACTAGAATTAGTGAAACCCAGCAGGAAAGAATCAGAGAGCAGGAATTAGTGCATGACTGTGTTATTTGAAGAAGAAAAGCAGTGGGGTCTAACTGGTCGAAGAGTTTAAGATACCTGGGGTTTAGGTCTGTTTCTACAGACAATCTGTTGTATGACCTTGGACAAGCAAACTTTTTTGTTCCACACTTGCTTTTCTCACAGTTTGTTTTTCCTTATCCATTTAAATTGGAAGCTCTTAGGATGGGGTTTGGCTCCTAATGTGTGCTCAAACAGAAGCTGAGAAGAAGAGACTTTCATCTCTGTTGTGGAGCTCAAGGTGCTACAGTAATACAAACAATAATAAAAAAGAATGAGTGATGCAGGATAATTGTATGAATAATAGCTTACATTTTAAGACTGTTCTTCCTGCCAGATCATCTTTGTGCTACTAAGTTCTGTTTACTCAGGGAATATTCAATAAATAATAAATAAAACCTCAAGCTGAGACTCTCCCAAGCACATCAGGTAATTTAGGTATTGTCCATTAAAATTAATGCAAAGTGTGTGTCTAAATCCCTTAACGCTCTCAGAAAATTCTTAGCTTGAATATTTAATTTCCAGGCAAGGCAATTGGCGGGGTGGTCTCTGCATCCAGCAGACAGGGGGGCAGAAATCAAGAGGAGTGTTGGGTGTACTTGGGTGGAGAGCTCTTACTCACCCGAGCAGATTTTCTGGTCGTTGGCTGCTTTTGCTCCCCCACAGTCCTGTGGGAAGTCACTGGGAATCCATCACTGTGTCCCTACAGGGTACAGGGCTGGGCGACTTATGCTTCCTCTGGATTGTGAAGATTAACAGATGAGGCAAAGAAAAGAAGATTAAAAAGGAGAAATAGCACTTTCCTTGCATGCAATATGCCATTTATCTCTTCCATCCCCACTGCTCCAGCCTGAACTCGGGCTCCTGAGATTTGCAGTGATACACTTGCTTTTGGCAAGGGTTGATGGGGACTCACGATGGAATGGGCAAACAGGAAGTTTAAAGCAAATCTGAGCCACCTACTCCTCATTTCTCATCTCCAAATTTCTTAAACCTACCGCAAGGGGGGAGGAATAGCACCAGACATCTTGTAAGTGCCACATCACTATGTAGAACAGGAGTGATGTGCTCAGAAAGGTGCTCAGTGCAGCTTTGGGAGATCACTCTGTCTCTGTCAGCATGACAGATAACAGCCTCCCGACAGCTCTGAACGCATTAAAAATACACTTCCCTCTGTGAGCAATCCCCCACCGCCGGGGCGCTGCCTCGCCGAGGGGAGCGGGGAACGCTGCACCTCTGGGAGAGCCCTACAAACAGCTGCCTTGCTTCAGCTCTACTTTTCACTATTGCTCCTTCCTGACAGTTTTGCCACCCTTGATAAAGACCCGAGCGAGAGGTAAAAATGAAATGAGTTCTCTCTGACGTGTGCATACATATTTAAGCATTTCTGTCACTGTATGTTAGAGTTGCAGGCGCTTTAATGATGCTGCTTAGTTCCTTTCTTCTTGCACGGCATCAGGTAGTAATGTTAGGCTATAAGGTTTCAGGAGCTAAACAAATCTCCCCTTTCTTACCATTTCATATTGGCCATTAAACTTACATTATCATCAGAATCACAGCAAAATAGAACAGGTTCTATAATTCTGTAAGAAAATGAGGCTGACTGCATCAGAACAAAATACACATCATTAACAGAGCCCTGCTCATAACACAGCTCTTAAACACACAGTCCAGTGAATATTCATGCTCCATTTTTGAGGGGCTCTAAGCTTAAATGTTGAAATTTCAACTGCAGCAACAGTCATTGGGCTTTCTGAGATCAGAGCACCAAGGAAAAATAGCAATTCTCAGTGTTGTTCAGGGTACCTTGCTCTCAGTAAACAAGGCAGAGGCAAGTTTCTCTACAGAGGAGAAATGCAGGTAGAGCTGTGTTTGAAGAAGTGGATTTTGAATATTATGATGAGGACAGACCAGATGGTGAAGGCTCAAAATGTAGTCTCATCCCTATGCAGAGGGATTTCTGCAAATGCATATTAACTTTTATTGGAAGTTTCCATACACATGTAAATCCCTCTGTACTGGAACAAGCATATCCTTTAATGCAAAGCATTTATGTGCATTACAATAAGTAGCAAGAATAGCTGATAGTCATTGAAGTTAGAAACTATTTGGTCTGCTGGTACTTTGAACATAAAGCAGGAATTTTAAATGTTCTATCTTTTATTTAAACAACACCTTTCATGTCAGCAGCACCTTCCTGGATACAAATAGGAAAGTCCAGTTATATGTGTGTCAATGAGCCCCAAATAAAATTTTAATGTTCAGGATGCACTTTGAAGGCATTGGTCTGCTTAAATATAGTTCATAAATGTGCTAAAATCTTATCATGTGCTTGCTTATATTGTCTGTAGTAGAATTTTTAAAAAAGTCTGTAAAACAAAAACATCACTGCAGCTCCAGGTGAAAAAGGTCTAAGACACCTTTCAAAACCAGTTGTGTGACCCCTCAAGCAATGATTCTCTGTCTCAAGAGAAGTCTGTCCTGCAGGGAAAACTAACAAATCAAAACTCCAGAGGTAAAATATTTAAACATCTGTTCTGAGCAGAGTGTTTCAGAGTCTTCTAGAAACTAGGAGGTGTTTTAATTGGAGTGTGCCTAGAACTACTCCAATAAAATGACGTATTTTCCTCATTTCACCATTCTATTTTGTTGTTGTTGTTGCTCCAAACAGCATTTAGTTACCATTCACTGTACTGCAGAATTTTGCTACATTTGAATGAATTAAACTATCCTGGAGAATTCACCCAAAATTTGGTATTAAATCTATGCCCAAACTGAACTCAGAAAATCCAAATTATAGAAATTATCTAGAATGCTTTATACTTGACTTTTCTTGGAAGCAGAACTGGTAAATATATTTTGCACATGAACTTTGTGTTAGTTCATTGGTGCTACTTATCCCATTAGCAGCATCCTTGGACAGAGCTCAGAAAATGCACCTGGCAAGCCCACTGAGGCTGTTTATCATAATTGTTTTGCTTGGAGCTCCCTTTCCATGCCTCCTGACTACTGAATCTCAGGAACCCAAAACTAGTAGAAATTATAGCAACAATGATTCTCTTTCCATTATTCTCTTCAGAAGACAAAGACCTGGCCTTACCTTTCAGGAAAGAGTTTGCCTCAAAGTGAATTCATAACACTGAAACAGAAAAAGGTGGGGTTTTTTTTAATGGGAAAAGCCTGCAAGCAATTCAGCTTCTTCCAGTAACACTATAATTACATCATTGCAGGGGGGAGAAGGAAGTGCACCCCCAACACAAAGAAAAAGCTCAATCCCTCCAGAAAGCTATCAATTACAAAACAAGTGTATTAAAATGCCATTGTATCTCCCCTGAAGAAAATTGTGAGGCACAAATTCAGTATTAAGTCTACTAGCAACCCACAGGTTTCCTATCAATAAATGGAAACCAATCCTGTTAATTTCCATGTAGTTTCATGAACTTAATAAAATATTTGAGTCTTCTGATGAATTCAGTTCTTACAGTACTTCCCTTGTCTTTTTTCTCCTCTGCTGTTGGAGAGAGGACAGATGAACCCCTGTAAAGAGAGCAGACATTTCACTATGGCAGAAAGTTATTTCTGTCCTTTGCTGCAGGAAGACTGAGCTAAAGTCTGGCTTTTTCATTTATTAAGTCTACAAATTCAGTATCAGTGGCTGCTGGCTTGTGAGTGTGTGTGTATGTATAAAGTGAAGTGCAAACCTCTGTCTCAGTCTAAAAGAGGAACGGGATGCAAAGGGAGGGTCATTGCAAAGCTGTGCAGAACATGGGGAAGTCAGCCAAAGAGCCCTTTCAGAAATGGCAATCTTCCCAGCCTTAGTCTTTTGTGAAAAATAAAATATTCTATTACATTATTTTCCAATTTGAGCTGTCTCCCTCTCTGGGCTCCAGGGTGGTATATTTCCAAAAGTTTAGGAATATTTTGCTGCTCACCATCTGCCTCAATAGCTGGACATATTGGACATCAGCACCAGGACCAAACATCTGTGGCCCAAGGGCACCAAGCAGCCACCAGTGTTGTACCAGTGGGAATATCTGTGCTCCAGATATCTGCAACCTCATTGATCACAGCATTATGGGCACACAAAAATAAACTTTCCTTCCTCACTCACTCCTCTTCCTTCTTGGTTAACATCAAAACTGACTTGCCAAATTAGGATGTGCTTGGGTTTAAGGCAAATGCTTCACTGTACCCTGAATTTGTGGAAATGTGCAGAGGGAATTTCTTGGCAGTCTCTTTTGGGTCACGTATCACTCTGCAGTTAGTCCCCACACACATGGCACTTGGACAGCCCTTTCTGGTACTTCAGGCTCCTTCTCATGGAATCACTTTTATTATTAGAGAGGAGAAATATTTCAGCATAAGGCTGCTAGAAGGAGCCAACCAGCTCTGCATTTGGCTTAAACAGGCTCATGCAGAAGCCTAAAGTACTACAAACCTCCTGCACTGGGCAGGCAAAGCCCAGGAACACACCACAGGAAAAGCTTTTGGGAAGGTTAAACCATGTAGCCTCAGAGACTCCATCCAAAAATACATACTCATGTTCCAAAAGACACTGATAACTATTCAGAAATATCTACTTTGCAAGTCTCATCCTAGGACTTCATGTCCTGACAATCCAGAGGTTAATTTAGGAACAGGCTTTATCAGACCAATATATCTTATGGCAAATGCTAAGCAATAAAAAAAAACAAACCCAACAAATTAAAACCATGATTCTTAAGAATAGCAGAGCTGAAGTGAAAGCTGTGAAATTTAGAAAATATTTCAAAATTTCTGTTTTCTCAGTTCGCATGTTTTATTGTGAGGCCTGATGGGAAAAACCTTAAAACTGCACAGGCTAGGCTCCAGGGTGCTTTATCCAGACTATATGATTTTAGACCAATTATCCTGAAAATATTTTGGCCTAAAATCCCAGTTTGCTTCATGGCAACTTCCTGCTCTTCTCAAAGTAAATAAACAAATTCTCTGCATCTGGAGTAAAGCAGATGAAACATCTGAACTCTAGGTGTTGCTGTCACACAATTTCTTTGCTATGGATTCCCTGAATTCCAAGCTATTTGCTCAAACCTCTCTTTGTTGGCTTTCTGCATGGTAAACTGGACCTCTGCCCATCAATTCTGTTCCTGCCCGTGCCCAAAATGGGCCATTCACACACAAACACAGAGGCAAAGAGAAAAACCGTGACCCACTGTGACCAGGACATAAAGAGATGCCTCTACTTCACCTTGAACTAGAATAACATCCCTGATTTTGGTGCAGCCAGAAAGGAGAGGAAAACAAAAGTTGAAGTCATGTCACCCAGTAATTAAACTGAAATTTCTCATTGTTTGTTTTCATCTCTCTCTAGAGTGTAGACCCCAATAAACCCCACCCTGGGATAGTTGTACACATGTTAATTGGCCATGTCACCCTGGGAAGGATCTCCTCTTCCCTTGTTAGGCTGAAATCCATGTTGGGGAAGGAGCTCAAAGGTAGCAGATAAACATCTCTCTCCATTTCAATGGCTTTACATTGGTTTGCACCATGGGAGCAGCTGGCCCAGGAGAGTTGCCTGCACACGGCTCAGAGCAGGGGGAACATGATGGATTCAGGCCTGGGCACAACAGCAGTACAGAAAATCTGTATCAATTTGCAGCTGTTGTTAGAGGAGACTAACCACGAGATTTGAGTAACTGATCCAGGGAGAGTGTGGGGAAAGGGCTGGTATTTTCAGGTCAGCTAGAAGCTATTGTGTTTGGAAGTGAGAGGAAAAAATTGTTCACATTGCTTTTACGAAACATGTAATTTTCCATCTCCCTTGCCATGCCTTAAGAGCTTAATTGGACACAGTTGATGTAGACGCAAGCCCAGCTCCTGTCTCAGGCTTATATTTCCAAAGGTCACAGATTTCACGCTGATCCTCTGCATTATGCTATCGTTTCCACGAGAACCTGAGGAGGGGAACATTAATTGCCTGTGACTGTAATTGGCTTCATGATGGTTGTCAGGCCAGTGGCTGGGAACACACACCCCAAAACAGCTGTCAAACATGTAACCTGGCAGAAAGTCACCGAGTGTCAGCAGTGTGCTCTGAACAGGACTGACATTTCCTGTGCCCTCTGAGACTCTGCAATCAAGACAGATCTCTTGACATAATGATTCTCAAAAGGGACTAATTTGAATTAGTTTCAGCTGGTGCAGGGTGAAGATGCAAACATGAACAGCCTGTTGGCAGCAAGTTCATCTCAAATCCCCAAAGAGAAACGTGCTCTCCTAGACCTCTGTGTATTCAGGCAGTGACGAGATTGCTGTGGCACCACTGACACAGCACTGACATTCCTGGTCCAGGGCTGGTTCCAAAAAGCCAAAATCAAAGCAGAAAACCAACAGAGAGTGAGCAGGTACACATGGTCTAATTGGCATTAATATCAGACCTGGTTTCTCTTCTGCTAAGTCAAAACCAGTCCCTCCTTTGAAGCCAAGTACGGCAACTCAGATTAATCAAAATATCATCAGACAGAAGTTGTGTTCTCTGTGTTACCACCAGAAATACCCGAACAGATCTCTAAGGCCATTGAAAAACAGCTCTCCTTGATGTAATATGCACCAGAGCAGAGAGGTTTGAGTGGGATTTTTATATGCACCAGTTATACAACAGCTCTGTGTTCCAAAAGAAATTTCCTTTTCTCCTTGCTGGACAAGTCTCCAGTTTGCCTTTGGCCTGATGGGATCCCTTCCTTGGAGTACCATAGTAATGAAGAAGGGAATTCAAAATGGAACACTTAGCAAAAAACCTTATTTCCTGAAACCCAGCATATAGGAAGCTGGTAGAAACCCTATTAACAAAACTATTAAGTCAGACCTAATGACCTAAAAGACTTGGAAGGTGACATATCTGTCATGGATCTAAACAATTTACTGCATATTTTTACTGCAAAATGTAAGATGATAATCAGATGAAACTCCTTTCAAAATCACAATTAATCTGTCTCAAGTATCAAGCATGCAGGTACTCACATGTACAGTTTCAGATTAGAATTACAGTTTCACCTCATTACAGAACACAGCAAAATATATGTATTCAAATGTTAGATACAGCTATACTTATTTATGGGTAAAAATGAACTTACCCCTTTAGACACCTACATATTTACACAATTGTAGGAGAGAAAGTAAACCCACTAAACACACCATGAATACATGTGCACTCTTGAAGACTGATGCTTCTACCAGTGCAACACTAGAACGTGAGAAATACAGTAGGACTGGAACATGCTTTTCTCCTGAGTCCCACAAATTGGGTCATACAAGAAAAATCCAGCCCAAGAGTCCCATATGTTTATTACAGTGGCACAAAGACCCTTCCCTGTGTGTGCAGAGCATGGCTGGAGCAGCCTATGCTAATCAGTGCCACAGCTGTTCAGGAAGGTAACAGATAGGACTGAGCTTGCTTTTTACCTCAGTAAAATTAATCTTAATTATAGCAACTCATTCACGGCATTAATGTGAAATACACTGTAAGGCTGAATGTAAATCACAAATTCAACTCAATTTATACCTGCAGCAGCTCTTTTCCACATGGTTAGGGAAGGTGCTGTAAAAGCACCATGAAAATGCCTCTGGAGCCTTTTCTCTCAGCTGTAGGAGCAGGAAGATCCAGTGTTAACCAGGAAATATACTCTTGGGCAGAGAAATATACTCTTGGTGACACACCAAGGGAGCACAACACAAAGACTCCCCAGTCTGCAGACAAGGCCATGCATATATTGGTTTGCCATTTGGACCTGGCTTCAGACCGTGTGAGCTGGAAAACAGAGAAAAAGAACAGCAGAGCCATGGCAGTGACCTCTCTGTGAACCTGAATTGGGTAGCACTTTGCTCCCTCCCACACTTTAATTCATATTTCTGTGCTGACTGTAATGCTGTGTACTGGCCCCAACAAGAATTAAATTAAATATTTATACTTTTATGATGAGATACTTTGTTACCCCGTAAAACTTGCACATATGGAACTCTATTAATTTATGCTAATTCCTTATTTCTCTAGAAGAGCCTTTCTCCTCATTAGCATTTGATCATTTAATACAACTTTACAGCACACACTAAATTGAAGCCCATAATCTTTTGTAATTGAGGCTTTGTGTGAATTCATCATCACTTTTCAAAACAAAAAAAAAAGAGGGGGCATGGAGATGTGTGTGGCAGCACAGCCTTTGCATGGCTTGGAGCAGGATCAGCTCTGCAGGGATCTGCTGGCAGCGCCAGCTGCAGGGAGCACAACTCATTCAGGAGGCTGGACCTGCCCTTGTTTGTGTTGAGGACGCATTTTGTGCTGACCTCAGGGGGAGAAGAGCCAGTCCTCTGGCATGCTGCCAGTGCCTGCCAGCTGGGCCTGAGCATGGGGATAGGAAAAGAAAGTAGAGATGGAAATTACAGCCCACAGAGCAGCCCTGCAGCAGGGAGAGTGTCCAGTTCACCCTATCCAAGGGACCCTCTGTCTTACCTTTGCCTCCTGCTGAATCTTTCCATTATGTTCCTGACACTACAGAAATGGTGTTATTGGGGAAGAAATTAGACCTGGTATTACTGGGCAGGAAATTAGTGTTTCTTCCCTTGCCATAACATTCCTTTTCCTTGTCCAGTGGCCCAAATTTGCTTTCACTTAGCCACAAGTCTAATTAAGCAGATAGCATTGGCTAGTGCAGATCTGTCCCCCGTGCTGGGATTGAGCTCTGCCCTGGCGCAACTTCCCGGGCTCATCTGTGAGACTCCACTAATCTGGAAGTTTGCTCCAGGCTCATCTGTGCCTCTAAGCTGTAAATCAGAAGTAAACCAAAAGGTTTCCCATTCCAGGAAAGGAAGACAACAATGTTTTTGTCTTTCAATACCTGGCCTCAAACAGAAACCAGCAGGGAGCAGTGGGATGCAATGCTGAGTTACACATTGCTCCCTTTGTCCCACCTTGCCAGTATCAGCTGGGGGTGTTCAGCACATTGCAGAGACAACTGGCCAGCTGCTGGATTTTTCTAGCAGCACTACAAAAAAAGTCTTGAAATTTGAAACACCACAATAAAAAGGTATGACGTGGACATTTATATATATATGTATAAAGTGTGTGTCAAATTTCTGTCATTGGACACAGAGGAACAGCTTAGTGCCTCTGGAAATACTTGCAGCACTGTTCACTTGTTTTCCAGGAGACTGGAAGAAATGCATCATTGCAAAAATTCAATGAGTATTTAAAGTTTTTCAGTACTTCTGTGTGTCTTACACACAGTGAAATGAGGGTCAGTTTTACCTTGAGGAGTTCAACCACCTATAGTGGTTTTTATGAAAAGAGGAGCTCTCATGTGCTCATGTCTAGCTATCATTGAACTCGAACTGATAGGATTGGAAGTGCCAGTGTTTAAATAGAGTCTAGGAACAGGTTTCAAAATGCAGACTTCCTGACTTTACTAATCAGGATACTCTCATTCAGGCCAGGAGCTTCTGATACGCTTACTTCAAAATTATTTTGAGTTATAATTGTAAGAGTTGTCAAGTAACTGCAGATTGCAGTCTGGGTTTATACATTCTTGACATTTACAGCTGCAAGGTTTAGGCAAAGGCACTCAGCCTCCACCAGCACAGCTGAGTGATAGTTCAAAGCTAGAGCAGAAATCATCCAGCTGTGGAAGATTAATAATTGCAATGTGCAGAGGCCCCACTTCATCTTTGGGGAGGAGTTCATGAGCACTCCCTTAAATGTACCCTTAGGATTGCATGGAGGGAAGTGCTGCACTGAATGCTCTCATCTGTTCTCAGGGACACATTGACAAAGACATAAACAATGAAAAAGCTAAAAATATCCATTGCCCCAGTTACAGGAAACACCTGCAGCCAGCAGAGCACTTAAAACTCATTTAAGTCTCATTGAGTTTGGGGAGAGTTAGAAACATGGCCACTGGCTGCTCTTGAGTCAAGGTGTCAAAGACAACATTACTTTGTTTGTGTTGCAGACATAAAGCAGTGACTTCAGCACCGAGTGCTGTAGCCTGAGCAAACACGTGGTATCAGCAATTTACAATCAAAAAGACTTCATGTTTTTAAGTTTAAAAAAACACTTCCTATTTAAATGCCATCTGCCTGCACTGCTGTTTATTTAAATTGTCAGTTAATCAATGAAATGTAGTGGAGCTAGGAGCACATCACAGCAAATCAGTGTAATCACCTTCATCTTCATTTTACTTTAACTGGACTTGTCTCTCCATTCTGCCCCTGACCAGAGGCAAGTCACAAGTGAAAAACAAGAAGTATCTTTTACCAGATAGAGTGATACATCTATGTTGCTTCAGCTCCTCCTTTGTGGGAGCGCATCTTTATGTTCTAAAACACTCACTTCCAGTATCTTTTTTCCTGGGGCAACGAGAGGAAGAGATTGGATTACTCACCTAGAAATTAACAGCACAGCCTAAATCTTGTCTAAATCCTTTATCAAATAGCTCTTCACGTTTCCTTTACACCTGGCTCAAGGCAGGAGCCAACTGCACCAACGAGCAGCAAAACGCACTCGGGTCTCTGTGGAGGTGACAGCCACCTAATGAAGGCAGTTTGCCTCAAATCTGTTGCACCATCTTTGCAGTGACCATAAAATGACATAGTAAATGCCTCCTAAAGACAGTTACCACGTGGTTACTGCTGCTTTCCAAATTAGATTGTCATCATGAGTGTTCAGGAGTGAAAGATACAGGTAGGGAACCCGTTAATTCCTTAGCCCTGGCAGGCTGCAGCTCCCAATGCTTATTCATTTTTCATTAGCAAGAAACATCAGAACATCTCAGCTCCCCACACCACGAGGTAAATTATTCCTGGAGCACTGTACTTGGTAGCCTCAAGTTTAATTACCTTGTAATCTGCAGGTCATGTTATTACTCTGTGGTTACATGATTTTTTTTTTTATACCTATTTATATAACCTATAAAAGAATGTGACATTGGAGTGAATTTCTCTAAATTGGTCCCAGGCACACAGTTCTCCCTATGTTTGAAAAAATGAGATTCTGCTCTCGACGAGCATCTGCTGGCTAATCCTATATGCTGTTTTAAGAATGAAACAGCTACTCATGTTCTAGCAAGGCACAATGCTTTTTAGATAAAGCCAAAATATTGATGCCAATGTGAATTTCAGTTTTAAGCACAGATAGCTGCTCCCAGCTCATCTTGGTTAGTATTCCCAGCTGGAGATAATCCAGAACAAGTTTATCTCAAAAGATTCATGCAGATTATGAGTTTGATTTCTTTATCAGTATCTTTTGTGATGTTTCCTTACATTCGGAATATTCAGCCCTAAATAACAAAAGACACAGGCTCTTTGGTGGATGAGAGCTAAAGCCCAAGCATAGAAAGGTGGTCAAGTGCTGCGTCCTTCTTTGTTCAAAAATAGCCCTCTCATCAAAAATTTTCCAAAGAAGGAGTCCTATGCGTGGATTTTGTGCCAAACAGTGTATAAGTGTATTCATAAGGGAAAAGTGTGTCCCTCATTACTGTCCAGAGGCACGTTCCATCACTGTGGACAGCAGCTGAGCTGCAGCCAAAGATCTGTTCCTCTGATTGAAGCGGCATTTCTGATGTATAAAGATATCTTTTTTTCATTTTTTCCCCCAAACCCATAAGAAATTACTGTAACTGTCTCTGCTGGCCACTTCTGTATGTTATTTAACCTTACTATATTTTACAGGTTTTCTTAAATTAAAGCCCACAAAAATATTAACCTTTGCAGCAAAGAATGCATTGAATTCTTCTTTGCTGCATGGTACTTGATTAATGTCAAAGGAACCCATTGTTTTTTAGTTCTGGAGTACCTCAGTGTATTAGTAAACAGTGTATACTTTCTTACTACATAAAGGAAGAAGCACACAAATATTTTCATTTCAGGCAGCATCTTTAAACTTTTCTTTATCTTGAAAGCACTACTAGGTTTTCCAACTAAATGTTACAAATTTCTGCAAGTATATTTTTTTTTAATATTTTGACCATTTATCTGGTTAAGGGAGGAAGGAATATTTGCTCTGCCCTAGAATTTTAATGATGAAATTTTGATTCAGAAGATAAATTAATTACAAGCAGGTAGTAGTGAAGTTAGGTATCTAACTCTTATCACATCTGGCTTATACAAGTATCTAATTCCTGTGCTGGAGCAGACTCAATAGGAGGATGGAGCTCTCAGTTGTGCACTGCACTTTTTGGTACAAATACTTTTTTGTCTGACAGATCCAAGTTCCTAACAGATTCCACCCCCCAGTTTCCTTTGCGGCCCTTTGGATTACAAGTATCACATCCAATATGATCTGCTGAGGAACACTCTGAGCAGCAAGTAACTCCCAGGATCTCTTTCAGATGAAGCACAGATTGATACGATGTGATTCACCTCAAAACTATGAATAGGTTTTTCTTCCTTCCCTCCTCACCCTACTTCCCCACTCCTTTGTGAATCAGCAATAAACACCAGATGCCCTTTGAAACCTGGAAAAGGGATGTACTCCTCTGAACAGAATTTCTGAAAACCAGGTAAATTGGATGCTTACAAGCAGTTCTGCTTAGGAAAATGGGTGGCTGGGTTTTTTTTTTTTTACCTGAGAAGCTTCAATCAAGAGTGGTAATTTGCACACCTGAGGGAATAAATATGAAGCTACTACAGCAGAATATGCACAGGTGGAATCCACAATCGGGACTTTCTGGGTAGAAAGACAACAAACATTTCTCCTCTCTTCAGTTGAGGGGGTCTGGCTGCTTTTGATAAAACCAAGAGAAGCCTCTGTGTGCAAAAAACTCCAGGGTTTCATCTTTTGCAAGAAGAAGTAATAGATTAATAGGAAAATCTTTTTCTAGACTGATGCAGACTTGTTTCAGGAGCTGGCTAATTGACAAAGCAAGCCTCAAGAGCCATCTAGAGGTTGTTTGACAAGACTCATTTTTATTATTTTAAGACTGTGGCTTTTCCATGTCAGAAACAACCCCCTAGTTCTTTCAGGTTTTGCCCTTATGTGCAGCATGGTAAATCAGGAAGACCTCTAGTTGTATCACTTGATCTTCAGCAGTGTAGACATGGTATCAGAGTAATCATCCCCTTCACCCACAATGCAGATGTTTTATTGATGAGAAGCTGCATTCCTGTGGTACAAGAAAGAAGTATTACAGGAGGTGCTACGTGAGGCAGAAAGCATTTGGCATGAGGATTGTGCCCTTGTGAGCTCCAGACACACTCCAGGGGAAAACAAGGACCTGGTAAGGGGATAACCAGATTTTGCCAAACTGGGATTTGCTTAATGATGACACTTTTGCAGTCCTGATGGTATTGTCTGACATGTTCTGGCTTCCCCTTATGTCTGTGTTGAATCAAACCAAAATCAATGCCCTGCTCTGAACAGGTGCCGTGGTTTGCAGAAGGATGGGAAGAGAAAGAGGTTTGAGTGGGATCTGTGAGTTCACTCCCAAGGTTTACAGATAGCCAAATTGTGCCAGCCTTCAAACAGATTCTGTTTGGGGGGAATCATGAGAGACTTGTTTCTGAGGTCCCTGTGTGGCTTAGAAATAAAGGAGAGAACTGAGTTTTGCAGACAAGCTGATGGGAACAGTTCTTCAGTTCTTGCAGGTGTTTGTTTCAGTTTGCAGCTCCAGTCTTCGGTGGACTGTGTTTTTATTCAGATTTCAAGATGTCTTCAGACCCAAGGGGTTTTTAGTGTGAGCAATGGAGATAATTTTCTGTATTGAGTTTAAATCTCTGTTTGTCAGAAAAGAACAACTATGACCTTTGACTAAATCAGACTGAAACCACTTCCTGGCACCCTTTATTCTCCAGACAGGAATCCAGTGAAGCTGAGATGTAAATTGCTTTCATGTTATTATATCTTGTGTTCATCTCGTGTTCATCTCAACAAAGAACTTGGACTTGAAGGTCTAAATATACTTTGCCAAATCAAAACTTTGCACTGAGATGATAAATACAACTATACCTATTAAAATCCTTCTGAGGAGGAAGCACATTTGTACACAGAAAGAAACACAGCAGGAATGTTATGTATTCACTTTAGGTTTAAACATGTACTTTGGATTCAGAGGAATCTCTGATGTTTCCTGTGTAATTAAGCTGCTGGAGGAAGCACTTGAATGCCAGACTGGAACAACAGAAACACAAAGGGGATGAAGTGCTGATGTAGCACCAGTAAAACTGAGCCCACAACGCTCTCCAGAGCTACACAGATAACAGAGATTGCCTGCTCCAGGGAAAGGAGATTCCTGCAATTTGGATTTGTTTGGATTTTCCACCTAGGCTGAGTTTCTTGGAGAAGAATGCAGCGAGCAGTGAGAGAGGTTTAATTTCAGGATATTAAACCCTTCTAAAATGTTTCTCAAGTTTACCCAGGCAGCTGCCTAATGGATTCCCAGGGCTGCCCTGGGCAGGCCAGCACAGGCACCTGTGAGGTCTCTGTGCAGACCCAGCCCAGGCACAGCTCCACTCCTGCATTTTGCATAACCCCAGCACTCTCCAGGTATGCTGGAGAGGGGAACTCGTGCAGATGCTGCTGGGTAATGGCAGGGGCTCTTTGAAGCCTGGGAGAGGCAATGAGAGGTTTTATCAATACCTATTATGAATGAGCTGAAGTGAAATGTTTCCATAAGGGATTTCTGCCTTCAAGATGCATAAACTGGCTCGATCAAAATGCTGAAGGTAGAAAGAGACAACAAAGATAAAGACTTCAGGGGGGCTGTTGTTCAGTTTATGCCAGATATTCCAGCCATGACTCTGAGTGTCAATGAGAACAGACAAATAATGGAAGGGTGAAAACTGAAAGTCACGGCTAAAGTGTTTCTCCAGCAGAGATGTGTTTCTGCACATCTGCATTCAGAACACTGGACATGAAAAATAAGAGTTCTAACCTTTAGAGAAACAACTGCACAAGAAAATGTGTTCTTGTAAAAGATGCCAAAACACAAGTTTGCTATAATGCAACAGCTACGTAATTAACAAAAAGGATCGAGCAAAATATGAGAAACACAAAATGTATAAATAGGACATAGAAAAAAAGTACATGTGTATACACACACATATATGCAATATGAATATGAGGACAGCATCTGCTGGTATCTCAGCTCTGCTGCACAGTAGACACTGCAATATGTAATCTATCAAATCGGTGAAATCAAAATAACAGAAATTATTTTAACAATGTATCTTTTATTAACTATGGCCAGGCCTGGTCCATGGAGAAAGGCAGGGCTTTCACTAGGAATGTACGCTGGGTTGGTGTGATATAAACATGGTTAGGTGAATATTTATAAATCTCTAACTGTTGCATATTGATTCAGAGCCTAAAACAATATAAACTTCAAGTCAGTACTAACAAGAGCTCAGAAGAGCAGACCATCCAGTTCATCAGTGATCCTGCCTTAAATTGCTCAATGGTCTTTTGTAAAATGCAATTTTAAACTGTCTTTCCTTAACATGATAAAATGCACAGCGGTGATCCTCTGACAGAAAACACACAGGTAATGCTTCAGGCAGTTCTTAGCATTTAGCACCTTTAAATGAAGCTGCAGATTCAAACTCAACACAAAACTCTAATAAACGTCACAAGTCAAGAATATTTATCAATGAAAACAATTGGTTATTTCCTCATTTGCCTACTTACATGGATTTAATAGATACATTCTTCACTGAAAATAAAAGAATAATGAGGCAAACCCTCAAGTCTGTGAAACTCCAGGCCTTAATGGCTAAACCGTGATGGGGTCTTTACTCCACGTCCTCACAGTAACCATGCCTTTGGATAACATCCAACTCCCTCCACTGAGAATAAGCAAGATAAAAAAGAAAAAAAAATACATTTGTAAGTAATAAATTATTGAGAACAAACTAAACCAGCAAGTAAACACCACATCTTTTAAAAAGCAAGTTTTTGATGCCTTTTGGAGGCTTGAGAAGTGAGCTAAGCTAAGTCGCCCACAGTCTATTACGTCTGATTGCTTCTGACAGGGGGCAACACTTCACACAAAGAGCATAAAACTCCCTTAAACATCAGAGAAAAGCAAGGAAGAAATGCAGATAAGAGATTAAAAGGAACATCTTGGGCTGGATGTTTGCTTCCCTTTAGTAAACTCACATCTGTCTACAGCATGATCTAGGAGTGATGAGGTCAATGTTTATATTTCAGAGTAAAATCAGGCTCTTTTCCTCACCCTGGGACCAGTGTTATCATTCTCAAGCACTCCCACAGAAACGAGTGAGATTCCTGCAGAGTAAGGGAGCACTCAATGCATGCAGATTGCAGGTGCATTTATGTCCAATTTCAGAGGTAACATATTCTCAAAATTATCAACAAATGAGTTGGTGTTTTCCTTTGTGTGACACAATTGTAAGACATTACTTTTTAATGTTCTTGTAACACATTTGCAGTCCCACTCACCCCCCAGAGAATACTGTGGAGTACATAACAACAGCAAAATTTCTGATATGTAATCAAAATCTACAGCTTTCAATTAAAAGTATCCTTTAAAATTTGCCGTGCTGCCAGCTACACTGAGCCACACACTTCACATGGTGAAGACCAGCATGTATATTTGAGAATAGCTATAAGTAAATATAGAACCACATCCTGCTGTAGACATTTGCAATATGATTTTACCTCGTTTGTAGGCCCTTGTGTTCACAAATTATAGGCTAAGATGTGGTCCAAAGCCAGGAGAGCACTTCAGAGCTTTGTTACTTTCTTTACTTTCCATCTCTTGAAGAACAGCAGTCTAGCTGTGAGCTCAACAAGATGTTTAAATTTGAATTCTGTGTAACTGACAGACCAAGAAAGAGGAGAAAATCCACAAGAATGAAAATTTCAGCATGTGCCAATGTATAAATGCAAAGGTGTCCTGACCCTTTCTCTAGACCATGATCTCTGTAACCCTCTGACTTTGCCACTGTGAACCGAGGCTCAAACATTCCATCTGTCCCAGCAGCATCTTTGCATGACACCCAGTTATCCTGCTGAAGGATTTTCGTCACATTGAGATGTTTTCATCTGCTGCTTTTCATCTGTGGCACCAGGTTGCACTGCATCAGATTGGCTTTTATCAGCTCACAGTCTTGTTTGTCATGTGAGGAGACGCAGCTCAGATGTACTGAGGAAAAAATCTGTCCAAAAACATTTGTCAGGAAATGCCTGTGCTTGGAACAAAAGTACCTGAACCAAGATGGAGGGGCTAGGATTCTTTATGGTTATGGATTTTGTGGGGTGCCACACCAGATAAGTTAAACTTTCATGATATGGATGTCCCAAATCAGTAGTTGTTGTTTTAGTTCCTGGTACATCCACACATATTTTACTGTTCATTTCAAGGAACTGTCTGCAGAATTTAATGTACAATTTCTGTACTAGCATCTAGTGATGGTATTATATGTTCCACATCACCTATAGATTCCAACATTTTAACACCCAGATATGAGATGGGGTCCTGCAAGCTAGGATATTTATGATGGCAAATGGTTTGTTGGCACAGCTGCTGCTCCATGGACTGAGCTTACCAGAGTAGCAACAGCCTTCCCAGCAAAGTTTGCCATTATCCTAAACAATCAAGTCACTTCAATCAAATCCTTGAAGCTATTAATGTCATTATGTTAATTAAATACATTAATGTTTGTACACTGAACCTAGAAGCAGATGAAGAAGAATTGCATATAATAAATTCATTTAGAAAACGAAAATTTCTTTCCAAATGACTTTGAAAGGAGGGCACAGAGCTACTCACCAGCTTGGTTTGACACGCAGAAATATTTTCAATTTCACAAAAAAAAAGATGTTTTTGAAAATTTTGGAATCTTTAGTTCTAGTGTTTTTCTTAAAAATGGACTGCATTTCACTTTTCTCATGTTTCATTTTGTCATTTCTAGCTGGTGCTCCTTCCTCTTCTATTTCAAGATTACAGTTTTTCCTGTAAAATTTAATGGTTTGTTTTGATTAAACAGCCTGAAGATAAAAATACACTGCTTTGGGCAAACTGGTTATTTGAGATGAAGCCAAGATTACGTTCCTTTTTTGTTTTTTTGGTTTTTTTTTCAAAAACCAAAACAGCAATTAAAAACCAGTGTCTTCTAGCTCAGTCAGCCTGTTCTTTGGCTTGGCTGGCACTCCCCAAGGGTACAGGTGAGATGAGAACAAGCAAGGAACTGAGACTTGGAACCCTTGAACTTGGATCTTGCAGGACATTTATGAAATATGAGGCAACAGTTCTACCTGTGAAATCTTTCAGTTCAGATTGTTGGTATTAAAACTGGAATAGGTCCAGTTCAGACCAATGATTCTGTATATTACATCTCCAGCTACCTCTTTACTTCAGCTTTAAAGATCTCAGGGCAAGAATGTCTGACCTGCAAGTGAAGCACTTCACTTCAGAAGTGTCTCCCCAATATTATTCCTCCTATATTCCTTGATATCTTTCCCTGATAGTCCCTGAATTTACCTCTTCTGATTTTCAGCCTATTGCCCCTTAGGCACAGCCAGCTGTTTTCTGCCAGTGCCAGAGCATGTATGACAGGCGTAACATAATATTAAACACATTTTATCTATGGACTGTTCTGGGCTGTGTCTGGGCTCCTTGCCAAACTTCTTGGCACATCCCTGCCTTTTGCACATCCAGAATGGATTGATGACTGAGACAACTTATATGATGGAGTAAAGTACCCTTACTGGAAGTGACAACTGTGTTCAGTTCTAAAAACTGGTGAGTTAGTTAAAAATCAATTTTCCCTATTAGCCAATCAATAAACTAAAGGCAGCTTAGAGGTCATTGGAGCAAAAATGTCTCCCCTGAGTCGTGAGCTGAGATCACAAGCAGCCCAGTAACCAAAGCTCTCCACCCTCCCAGTGCTGTAGAGCTCACAGTGCAAACACCCCTTTTGTCTATAAAAATGCACTAAACATGGCAACAGTGCCCTGGGATTCCAAGTGAACAATCCTGGAAGGAATTGCACAGAAAAGATTTTTTTTCTCTCTTGCATTGCTTCCCACTTTGCTTAAAATACTCTTTACCTGGTGCCTTCATTTCATGATAATCCTGGTTTTAGCCATGTCAGGTATAACTGATAACATGATAGAAAAAAAATCAAAACCAGGGGAGGAATAAACCCAGAGACATTCTGAGCAGAGCACTTTTGGTGAGTGGGGTGCATGTAAAACACAGGCTTCTCTGCAAGGAGTTGAACTGAAGGCTTTTTAAACCAAGTCCAGGCTTTAAAACCATTGCAGTTATGAGAAAGGTACTGACTATCTCTGCAGAAAAGACACATTTTCCACTGACATACTATGGTTGGTGTGTGTAGAAAATTCTGAACATGCACTACAGTGTAATTTATTTTCTTATTTCACATATTTTTACAATATGGAAACTAAATACCAAAGTATATCATGAATGGGGAACTGGCCTAAGATTCTGACCCACACGGGAGCTTGTAGAGATTTTCTTGGTTGGATTTACTCTGTTCCTTGAGCATCTCATAATCTCACAATCCCTGAATATACAGCTTCAGAATAGCTGTAAATTCATGAAAGGTCCAGTTAACCTCGTTTAGATTAGGGCATAGGCAGGCAAATTACTTCCACGAGCAAACTTTATCCTTTCATTTTTTCTTCATGTCCTGTTACTGTAGCTAGGGGAGGTGCAATGCACACCTGTCCCAGGTACAAGTAAAGAAACAAATCTTTGTAAGGCCCAGGAGTAAAAAGTGAAATCCCTGTGCTCACACAATAACCCCTGAAAGAAGACACTCCTGCTGGAGATGCCAGTTTCCTTCACTGCTTATAGAATATTTTTTCCTCTACTGTTTTTGGACACCCACAGAATAATTGAGGGAGAAATGGTCCCATAGGAATTGGTCTTGAACACTACTAAAAAATTCTACCAACTCCACAGCAAACACTTGAGCTGCATGAAGATGAATGGAGGGGAAAAAATGTCTGATATTCCCTGAAAGATTTCTAAGGTTTTTATGGAGAAATTCAAGCCCATGTATCTGCTAAAATATCCACTGTTGTGAGTAGTTTACCTCACAGAGAACTTCAAATGCTCTTTTTATTTTGTGACAGGGCAGAAGTATTCACACCCATCAGTTTTACACACAGAAATAATCAATTGCTGCTTTTCTGACAAAACTCCATCACTGTAAAAATGCTCCATTAAATGTCTGGTAATAACATTCTATAGATGTTTTATTGAAAAAACAAGTTTCTCTAAGCCAAACTGCACACAGCATACTGGTAAAAATGGGAAATAAAATGTTCATGCAATGGAAATATGTTTGAACCAGAAACACTGGTGTAGGAAACATAGAGAAAAGCTCACTAAATAAGTTTGATCCAGGCTATAAAAAACTAGTGTTAATCAAGAAAAGCCTGGTTCAGATGGCTGGCTGGAATGATATCAGGGAAACTGGCACCAGGAAAAATGACCTTTGGTGCTCTTGCTCCTTGAAAGCTGTGCTCCCTTCTCACTATTTACTCTGTCAGTAGCTCAGCTCCCAGAGGATCTGTGTCAATATTTTTTGGAAAACATTTTTGTATGACTTTTCTCAATGAAAATTTATCTCTTCCTCACCAAAATTCTTCCGTTGAAGGTACACTGGAAATATTTTGTCTCTATGAATTGTAAAAATGTTTTGGTTTTAGAGAAAAAGCTCCATGTTTTCCACAGGGATAAGAAAACCAGTTTTCTAGACATCTATCCCCCATCAGCTATCTCCTCATCAGGCCTCCCACCTTCCTGGGAATTGAGCTATAGGGAAGACATCAAAGCAGACAGACCCTTCTCTCTAGTTTTAGAAATTGATTTTGGTATCTTCTCTTACTCTGTTGACGATTTTCGAGCTGCTATTTGAGTTTCTTTCTTCATCAGTCTTCAGTTTTTAGTATAAACTGTCCCTGGTCTTGTAGTTTATATTTCATTCACTTTTTTCTGTGGTGGTTGTTACACTGTTTTCTCCTGTGTTGGCTCTTCCATTATTTCTTACCTGTGCCTGCAGTAGTAAATTCCCACATAACCTTTGAATCCTTGAGATTCAATGTCCTCCATCTTTGAGGACATTGTCTAGGCTGTCACCTTTTGGATTTAGGAATGTGTACAGCCTGGTGATTTAATCCCTGCTCTTGTCTAAGGTCTTCACGTTTGCCACCCTTACCTCTGTGACACAATTTTAAGGGAATTCTTAACATTAAGTCATAAAGCTCTGAATGATCTCACCATGTAGGGTTTTTCATTATCCCCCTCCAAATAATGTATATATTTTTTTCTTGTTCAGAAAGCCTTTCCTTTTCAATTTATCCCAGGAAAACAGGGCAGATCTCGAGAGAATCAGAGTGGGTAGCACTGAGAAGCTAAAGATTAAGTTCCAGGGGACCAAGAGAGGCACAGGGGACTGAGCTGGTAGTGGTGGCTTTGGAAATCCTGGTCTTGGGGTAACAACTTAGACTGGTTCCAAAGCTGTAGAGATTATTCCTCTGGATATTGCACAGTGCAGCAGACTGGGCTATGGAGCGCTCCAAGATCCTGTTTATTCAGTGTATAAAATTTACCTCTGGGGGCCCCAGCTGAAGCACAGACAAAACAATTTTCCCCATAAAGTTTTACAGCTGCTCCAAGGGTCCTCCATTGAAAGCCTCCACGCTTGTGAAAAGGAGAAGAAAAGGAAAATGCACATTAGTTCCCAGTTCTGAAGTGGGAGTAAGCACGTTTATTTTCTTTCCTTTTATTCAAGCCTAATGCTCTTTAGAATAGAGACCATGGTGCCAGGGAGGTCCCTCATGATGTGCACGAGGGGTTGCTGAGAAAAGTTGGTTTAGAGTCACATGCAGAACGAGAGAACAAACCCCTTCAATACAGCCACCACTATACACACCTTTGAATTCGCTCTGCCTATGGAGGGAATTGGCTCTGTCATGCTCAAGAGAATGAGATGGCCCAGGAACACGACTGTGGAGGTGCATCAGGTTGCCTGGTCTTCATCAGCCAGAAATATGATGGTATTAACCCCCGGTTTTCCCTGTGGAGACCACATTGGCATGTCCACTCCCCTGCTGTGCCCAACATTCAGCATGCACGTTACAGCTCCTAAACCCACATTCAGGTCCGGGGTGTTTGTAGGGGCTTTATTCAAGTGGCTGCTCTAGGAAATAAAAGCAGATCTGTAAAATCACAGTGTATAATATATTAGAAATGGAATACAATCCTCAGGGGGATCTTCACTGAGACCAGTGGGATGATTCAGGGGAAAATGATGAATGGCTACTGCCCTTTTCTCCTTCCAAATAAACATTTTGTCCCTCTCCATTGGAGCTGGGCAGCAGATGCAAAATTACAGCACAGAAAGAGGGCATAGTTTGGCCATAAAAATGTTGCAATAAGTTGTTATATAACTGAAATGCCACCGCCTTTAGTGCATCCACCCACTCGTTTTACAACCAGTTAATATTTTTCTGAACTTACATGTTGTATTCTATCCTGCCGCCTCTGCAATCTTTTTGCCTATTTTTCTGCCAAAGCCACAAGAATAAAGCTGTCAACATTGCAACTAAGCCATCTTTCTTGTCTGGCAAATTGTCTAGTGGAGACTATAACCTCCTGGCTGCTCCACTGTATAATGTAAGTATCCTGTCTTAACAAAACAGAATTTAAATATTCTGTAGATCCAAGATATCTGCAGGTTTCTGTGCAGAAACAAGTTAAATATATTTCCCTGACATTTTTTACTTTTCTCCAGTGGGAATGGCACAGACATTCATATTAAGCTGAACACGTATTGACATGCTTAGAGAGATGTTATATGGCTTTTCAACTGAAATATCTCCAGGTATTTGAACTGCAATAATAAATATGGCCGCTCCTGAGGGAAGGAAGAAGCAGCAAGAAAATTCCCCAGAAGAGTGTGATTAAGAACTGAAGTGAGCCACTGGCATACAGTAGTTATGCTTTGAATGTGATTGGGATTTATGATTTCAATTAATGCTGGAGAACAATTTTAGAAAGTTATTAGCAAGCTCCTGGATGAACAGAACACAGTTCATTTGTGCATTCCTCCAGATCAGATTTATCATTGTGTTGTTTACAAACACAAGGCTGCATCCTCTGAGATGTGTTTTGGGGAGGCACAGATGACAGCTGCAGAGGAGCCACATGGACCAAAAATGTGGCCTCATCTGTGGGGTAGTTTTTAGTGTATTGGAGGAGCTGTAATTTTACATTTGAGAGATCAAAAGAGAGAAACTCATAAGAGAAGAAAGACCCATCTCCTTTTCTCTGCTTTTCCATTTTGTGTCCCAAGAAAGGCTCTGGGCTGTGTTTTCATCTGGTGTAAATTTGCTGGATGTACATCACCAAGGAGCTGGGCTCCTGAGGTTCACTTACAATTTAAAAACTAACTGAGGCCTGACATGACTGTCCATGTGGGCTTGTGCTGCATATATCTATATATGTTTATAGCTTGGTATTTATATTTTGATAAATATAAACATGTCTCAGCTTGCCTTTATTTTCTATGGACACAGCTCTCCTCATCTGCCTCCTAATCACAGAATTTCAATGTCATCTGTATTTGTTAAGGCCCTGTCACCTCAGGCAGGGTCCACTCGTGGGGATCTCTGTGCTCTGTGCACACAGAGAGAGCCCGAGAGCTGCGGTGTAGGTCCTAAACCTGTCTTGGCTCACTGAGCTGAATAAAGCTATTCACAAAGGCAAAAAAATCAGGTGTAAGCAGCTGAAGGCTTAGAGATTAATGAAGCATTCGGGAGGGAAAGCAGTAGAGTTTTTTCAAGGCAGTCCTTCCCTGGAGAAGTGGAGAAGGGCACAAATACCCTCAGGTTGCTGTTGCCACTGGCAGCAATGACAGCAAGCACCAGAACCTTTTCCTCCTTTGCCTTGGTCACTCACTGTCCCCTGTTTCAGTTAGACCTCTTCCACAAAATGTAGTAAAGGCCCCTTATTCACTTCTGTCAGGTACTAAGAAATATTTATTCACGACTCATTATGTAGCTAGGTCAGTGTAAATACTTGGGTTTCTGAGGATGGCAACAATCATTCTTTCTCTGAAGAAATACCAAAATCTCCATTTAGACTAGGTCTTACATAAATTCTCTCTCTCTGGGTTGTATGGTTGAAGAGCAAATGCAAGGGACAGCAGAATTACATCTCCTTGTTTTCCTTTTGCCAACACTGCAGTATTTCATTCAGAGCAGTTTTCTGTGAGAAGCATTTTCCCTTTCATTTCCAAGAGCAGCATTTCAAAGCCTTGTGCCAGGCTTGAACCAACACTTCGGCTGCCAGCATGACTCACAGCTACTTTGGCAGAACAATATCTGCCAGTGACTAGAGGAGAAAATCTCACTGCTGCTTCAGGCACAACTCTGTGACAACAACAGAGTAATTAATTTTTGAAGCTGACCATTTCAATCCGTGCATAACAAGAGCAGGAGAAACCTTCCACCTGCATATCTGGTGTGTCCCTGAACCAAGATATGCAAATGTTTTAAACTTTGTGAATTAAGATTAAACTACAGAGTACACAGCTGAGCCAATGGAAAAGAGATTCTGCTTTACAGTAATATGTTACTTGTGATTCCTGTCAAGACCGTGGGAGGTAAAATCCCTGAAAAATAATCACTTCCTTAGAAATTTTGACATTGTGAGAAGCACTGTAGCAGAGATCTTACCCTTTGAAGTTTCGCTTTCAGTGGGCTTCACACGTGCCTAGACTACCTTTCCACAAGGCTCCTGGACAGAGGCTTCACAATTTTGGGAGCTCCACCAAGGCTGTGAACATGAGTAAGCAGGGAAGAGGCCAAAAGCAGCCCTGTTTCCTTCAGATTGCAGGAATCTCTGTGCCAGCTGCCTTCCACCCAAGAAGAAGGTTTTGGAGCAAGCTGAGAAATTTTCTGAAGCATTTCAGGGGTGTCTTTTCTCTGGTTTTACCTGATAGAGCCACTGGAAATATAAATGAAAATGAAAACCACAGCTTGTGAGTGCTCTTAAAGCTGATGTTAGTCCTTCATAGCCTCGAGCACGTTCTTACTATTACTCTATATTATGTTTTACAGTTTCAGAAAATGGTGAGTAAAATGTTTTTTGGCTTGTTTATTTTTCCATATGTCAAAGGCAAAGCTTTCCCCTTTGCTTCCATTGAATCTAAAACTGACAAGGCTGCTCTTCTTTTACAACTCATATAGCACCTTGTTCTGCCAAGACATCTTTGTTTGTGCCCCAGCCACATCAAATGCAGTTAGTGCAGGACTGGGAATACTGTTTATTAGTTAACCACAGCTGCAGAACTAGCAGATGGAGCGGAGCACATTTTTGTTGAAGATCACAAAAGTAATGACTATTGTTCTTTTCTTTTTCATTTTTAATCTGTCATTGCTTCACGATGGAGTTGCAGATTTCGTTAGGGACTTCACAGACTGGTACAGAAACCACAGTATCCATTACATTTAATTACTCCCCCATTTGTTTTAACAGTGAGTGATTTTATTAAATTGAATTATTTTCCTCTGCAGCTTACATGAGAAAGGGGCATTATAATTACAATCAAGTTGGCATTTTAAAGTTATAACATTTCTTAGCTACAGCAAAATTTTCTAAAGCCCTGTAGAAATTACATGCATATTTAAATGACAACAAAATTCGCTCACATACCACCTTTAAATATCTCTTTCTCAGTTCTGTGAGCTGAAACTGAGATCCCAGCTGAGGGGTAACAAATCAAAACGACCGAGTGGCCAGCAAAACCTGCATCCTTTGAGAGCCCCCAGAGCAAAGACAACGATGCAGTGCCAAGGAGACCGCAGCAAGACTGGGGCTGCTCACTGTTACTTAGAACAATTCCTGCTGGCTTAACTAAAAGCAATAAGCAAAACAATAAATAGGAAGCAAGAATTTTTAGTCTTTTCATTTCTAGCGTCCTGTCCAATGAAGCAAGTATGCCACCATTGGTCTTAATCACCAGGATTACAGGTCATACCAGTTCCCTTGTTCTGTTGAAGTTCCCCTTCCCTTCACAGCCTTTGCACTGGACCCTCCACACCTCCAGCTTCCATACCCACACCTAAAGCTTCATGGAATCCAGACATCTGGATGTCCCAAGGACCTGGTATCAGTCTACAGTCTTTCCTCACAAGGGGAAGTGGAGGGTCAGGGACTCAAGGACTGATCAGGTGACCAGGGACAGGACCTGAGGGAATGGCATGAAGCTGTGTCAGGGAAGGTTTAGGCTGGATATTAGGAAAAGGTTTTTCACCCAGAGGGTGGTGGAGCACTGAACAGGCTCCCCAGAGGGGTGGTCATGGCCAATCAAACCTATTGCTACATCCTACAAGGCACGTAAAGCATGAAGCTTATACTCGCGGTCTACGTGAAGAAATGAGTTTTGTCAGGGCTCTTGCCACAAAACACATCAGCAAAAATATTAATTCCATTAAGGATGGAAGATTACCTCTTCTGCAAGTGAAACATGGGTATGAACAAAAGGAGTAACTGTGTGATGTGATTTTTCACTGAGGTTAACAGAAAAGCAGGGTGAATAAGAAGCAGCTTATTCTGATTGATGTATCGAAAGAGCTTGGGGTGGGGGGACAGAGAAATGAAGGCTGGGTTTGGCAGTACAGTCGTGTGTCCCTCAATACAGTGGACTAGAAGAAGGATTTTGTTACAGCTCTGCTGTTGCCCAGCTGCTTGCATTTGATTAAGACCCCCAGGGCTCCTCGTGCCTGTGCTCTGCTCTCCTGTCTGCTTGGCCTTTTGGACAGGAACCTGCAGGCTATGAGTCTTTGTATGCCACTCCATCCCCATGGAACACCAGCCTTGGCAGAGGGGCCTAAAAACTACCAACCCCCCCCCAAAACTCACACCCAACTATGAACGAGTTCTGATGATGGCATTAACACATTCCCAAGGTGCACCTTTAGAGAATATAACCTGCAGAACTGCTCTGACAATGGCATGCAGAGGGGATTTATGGCGTGTGCCATGATTTCTTGACCAGGTCTGTCAGTGCTTCAAAAAGAAAATCATTTTAGTGTTTTAAGTCCTCAACCAGACAAAGATGTTGAGAAATAATAAATGCCAAATGACAGCAGCCATTGTAGCTACAGCCAGGGTTGAGTGTCTGTCTAGAGCAAAGGCTTAATAAAACTTGAGGGAAATGAGCCATGGCAAGTAGAACCATTACAATGACAATAAAATTCTTCATTGCCAGTTTGTCACTCAGCCACTGGCCAAGAACCACCAAGATCAGTGGTGGGAGCCATCTCTATGGGCAGCTTTTATTACACTGAGATCTATTGCACTGGTCAGGGAAAGCAAAGATGCTGAAACTCTCTCTCCCACAGGATTGCCTCAAAGTTCCCTTACAGCTCACAGCAAGCCTGCAAATGTGTTTCTGCACCAACTAAATGTCCCTCCATGACAAGAGAAACCTTTGCTCTCCACTTAAAGCAGCTTTAGCCAGCACCAAGTATAGGCCTTTGTCCTCAATAAGAAGATAATGTATAGTGCAGGTTCCTTCCATGAGTAGCATTTTTCAATCTGAGTGTATTTCTCTGCTTGAAGTTACTGGTATCTCAAAGAAAAATGGGAGACGTTTCCCACATTCAGAGTTGCTAGGAGCTGCTAGGATTGAGACTGTGAAACCAAGGCTCTGAATACACAGAATCAGACTCTGCCAGCAAACTGCTGCTCTGTACTGTCCTCGGCATGCTCAAACCTGGCCCAGACACTTAACCAGAGTTAAGATTGCTTTGCTGTGAAAAATAACCTGCCTGCACCTCTGGCCCAGAGTGCATGGCTTATATCCAATATTAATGTGTTACTGATGTAAAGATTCACACCAATGTGGATCTTTTATCACCTGATGGATTTGAAGGAAGAATGAATCCTCCAGTCTCTCTCTGCCAGGCTTTCCCCCTCACCGTGCCTCTGACACGCACATTGCAGCTGAGCCAAGTGAGGCATGAAGCACCACAGCTGCCAAAAGAAGGTTAATTCCACAAACCAACTAAGGCAGCCCCACTTTAAAAGTGGGGGAAATGCTGAGGATGAAACCCTGCCACAATGTTCCAAATACAGATTTAGAGGTTTAGCCAGGTAGATTTTACATCAAAGAAACTTTCCTGAGTAGCAGCTGGACAACTCCTTTGCTCTGAAGAACCTGGTGATGAAAAACTCAGTAGAAGGTTGAATCCATTCATCTCTCTAAGATTATTTTCTCTTGCAGAAACATGAAGTTCTCTTAAGCATAAAAAAAGGAGAAGAAAACAGCATTGGGGTCAAAAATTTCTTTGAAGACTCATGGGATTCAGACACAGTGAATTCCTTCTGTTTCTTCTCCTCATGACAACATTTGTCACAGACACACTCAGCCTACATCTTTTGGGATACCAATCTCTGTAATGTGAATTCGGTTTGCATTCTAGCAACATGTCCTCAGCAGATATGTCCAACCTTGACTAAACCAAAGGAATCAAAAAAATCAGTGGATCTACATCCAACTGATAAAAAATTCTACATTTTTCTTCCCACAAACTGCTTGCAATTGCCACGCACTTTCTAACCTTTCCTGTTTTGAATCAAAAAGAGAACGCAGTAGCCAGAGAATCGAATTACAAAACAGTGAAATAAGTCAGAAAACTGCAAGGCATTGGTTAGAACAGAACATTGTCTGTGACACAGGAGATTTTTGATGCCTCATTTTCGTGACAAAAATTGTGCAATCCTAATGCCATCTAATGTTATGCACTGGTGAGCTGTATAAATAGAATAATGAGTGCTGGCACTTCACCTGTTCTCAGATTGGACTTCACACTAGTAACACAACCAAAAGGGCTATAGCAATTCTGCCAGAAATAAATTGTTCTGTCTGAAACAAGCACATACGCAGCAGAGAAGGACAAATCCTTTCCATGTAGAAATCTGTAGACAATAAAACAAAATCAGTCATTTTAAAGTATTTGCATTTTACTTCTGTGTCTAATAGGATCTCAAGTGTTTGTACAAACTGGGTTTATCAGTTAAAAACATCTTTACCTCAGGAATTCTAGAAATCAATCAAAAACAACTCAGTCTCTAGGGCTGATAAATCTTAGAGGGCATTTACAGAACTCTGTGCTCTTGAAATAAAATCATCTTGTATATCCACATGCCGAAATAGGCTATCGTGTATCTAGAGTTAATGAGGTCTTAGTAGACAAACTGGCATGGGAATATTTTCCAATTAAGATATTTATGAGTGTCTTTATCTGATATAGATAAATAGACATCAGATATTTATATCAGATATAGTTACAGAGAAAGACACACCAAAATTTATTAAATGATCCCACTAAAAGTTTTATAACTGCACAATGTTATGTACATGCCATGCACAGACTGAACATAAGATATCATCAACACATACTCTAAAAGTGACATTTTAAATTTGAAAATAATGACTGGTACTACACTTTATATAATTTAAAATAATTTAGGGCATCAGCTAAAACTTCAGTGCTCTCTTAAAAGTTATAGCTCCAGTAATTTCCAATTTATAAAAAACCAGCTGAAGGCTTTATTATGCATTGGGCTCCCAAATACATAGAATTTCTCCTTGCAGAAGGACTTAAAGGGTCTGGGATGAATAAGAGATGTCTGATTTATTGACTTACAGAGGTATTTGTAAAATGGAGCTGGTTGCACTGATTGCAGATACGTCAGGCAGATTATTGTTGTCAGAGGCATCCCCAGGCCTCCAGGTTAAGAAGGGCAAATGTATTTCTAAATTTCCAAATGTATTTCTTAGCACTTATGCATGCTTTTGGCTACTTGGAATTGCTGTCAGGGAAGGGAATCCTTGAAGGAGCAGTGTGGTCTTCCACAAAGCCCAAATCAATGGCTCTGGGTAGGGAACCTCTGGTCCTCTCACAGAATCAGTGGCAGATGCTTGGCTAATTTGCTCCTGAAAACCTCACACAACAGAGGTTCTCATCTCCCCTAAGCTGGTTTTTCTCTGTTTTATTTTCCCCATATTCCAGATTTGCAGGCCACCCTGGGATTCACCACAAGGATGTGCAGCACTGAGCAGGAGAACAACTCTCACAAAAGCATCACTATTCACCTGCTTGAGGGACGCTGCCTCTTCCCCCTTGCTGGTTCCTGCCAAGGTTACACTGAGTACAGCCAGGGAGATGGGAATAGAGAGCAGCATCCAAAACCTTCCACAAAAGACTTAATTTTAAAGCCATTTACCAAGTCTTTCATGACAGGCATTTCCAGAAGGTCAGAACTCTTCCCAGTGACTCAACCTGGGAACCCCAAAACGCAGCTCCTCAGAATGACACACACCCCTGGAGAGTGTCAGCCAGGGAGTGCATAATATGTGCTCAAGGAAGTCAATGTTCATTGAGGCAATTAAATATCATGCTTTATATTGCTGTCACTTGTAATTTAGTTATACTGGAAATGAAGAATGGGTTGTCTGTGCAATTGCTATCATAAACATCACCGAGTCTGTGTGGAGAGATTCACAATAAAACACTAAGTTGCCATTATCTCAGTGGCAGGTCTGTCCTCTTACAGAGCAGTAAGTAATAACTCTTTCACATTTGCAAAAGAAAGCAATATTTGCACTGCAAGGATGTGTCCTGTTAGTTTGAAAATAATGTCAATAAGGTGCTCTCCTTAGAAACATCTCCACCATCCAATTGTTTCCCAATCACAATTCATTTACTCAAGGACTGTACTCTGCTGGAGAGTAGGAATGATCCTGCTCTCATAATTACTACTCCTATGTGCAAACACTGACAGCACAGAGGCAATTCTGGCTGATTTAGCCAAGTGAAAGGTTAATGCTCAGGAACTGCAGCCAGAATATTTCTTCCAACAGGAAGACATTCAGTGTGCAATAAAACCTTCTCCCCAGCTACTGTTAAGCCCTTGTGCCAGGGCTTTGCTAAACATGGCTTCAGAGACAAAGCAAGTGCTGACACACAGGGACAGGAGCCTGCCTGGATCATCCATACCTGACATGGCACAACAAAAAACCCCCATGAACCTACACACTGAAAATCTTCAACAGTTCTGATTCCCCTTTTTGTGCTAAAATGTACCTTCCTGGCAGTCCACCAAGAGGGATTTAAGATAAAAATAATTATGTTTTATCCACTCCAAGAGGAATTTCAGCCAGAGACAAGACATTTTATCAATTATTGGTTTGGGGTTTTTTTATCTGTGCCCTCAAATACAGCACTCTCACAGTAACAAGGCAGTTACTGCATGCTAGTTTACACTTTTCAAGATGCTCTATTGAAGGAAAAGCACTCAAGGGAGTCAAGTTACAAATTTCTTGGTGGACAGTTATTGATCTTTCTCAACTTTTAAGGTCATCATTGGAAAATGCAGGTATTTATCATGTCTGAAACATACTAGAGAAAAAGACTAAATTGAGTGATTAAAAAAAAAATAAAGTAAGCAGGTTCTTGTGCTGTCCCAGACTAGCAATAAATTGAATCAACAGCTATGTAGACAGACAGATTATATATCAGACACAGAATGGCAGCCCTCCCATATCACCTGGTGCAGGTACAGAGTTATTCACATTCACACTGGAGCTACATTCTCATAAGACCCACACTGAATTTCAGCTGCTGACTTCTTAGGATGCTACATACAATCCTGTCCCTGGGGAGGTGAAGGATCCATTGGGATTTCATTCTAATCAACATTTTGCAGGCAACAGGAGATCTATGGTGCCTCACATGTGATGGTTTGGAGGGGACTGATCTTCAGAGAACACTTTCCAGTCCTCTAAAAACCCCTTGTATTGTGTCTCACGCTGAGAAGCCAAAAATGGATAGAGCTTAACACTCCTTATTCCCAGGCTGCATCTTGAAAGACAGAGGCTAAATCACAAATGGCCTTGGGAAGTTAATTCAGACTGTTGTAAACCAAAATAACAAGGGTAGAGGTCTAATATTTTGCTATGTTTATTGAAATTCTCAGCATCTTTTTCAAGGAGGTGACTCTCTCCTTTGATAAAAGGCAACTTTAATTGCAGTAGGTGTTAGGTGGCTGTCTGGTGTATCAATTGCTCCATCCTTCTCCAGTGAGATAAAGTGGAGGGAATTGAAGCTGCTAATGATCACGCACATGAATACATTAGGAAATAACAAAGTTAGCTCTCATGTACATGTGCTGCAGCACAGCTTTGAGCAAAATGAGCATTATTTTTTTTTTAAACAGTAGCCCTATTTAGTCTGTCATCAGGCCAGTATTTTTTTATCATTCTTCCATAGCCACTGATAATTACCCACTATATTTTGTAAACTGCAAGTCTGTTTTCGGAGCAGAAACAGCACTTAGACACAGATTGACTCCAATTGGCTTCGCTGGCTGCTCCACAGAGGAACGGCCATCATATGACTTTTAATCTCCTATGAAACAAAATGATTAAACTGTCACTATCAGGATGAGCCACCATGACGGCCGCCCTGATGGAATGGTGCCTCTGAACTGCTCCTAATAATATGTATGCAAGGAATAGATTTTTCTTTATAATGCATGTAATTAGAGTACAGGACAAAATGTTCTGTTCAAATTCATGACATGCACAACTAATAGAGAAGGAGAGAATGAGGCCCTTGGCTATTTATTTGCATGAAAAGGCTCTAATATTGGATATACTTTAGAGAAATTAGTTTTTAATCTAGGTGACTAGATGAGATTTTAACCCTGAACTGGTTTTGAGCCGACCTGGGAGGATTTATGCAGACGTGAATGTGATGCCCTGGAAGCCAGACAGGTGCCACTTTCTCATTAATTTTTGAATATCTTGTGTCGTCAAGGGGAGCAGGAAATCAGTCCTTTTAGAGGCTCACCTTGTGCGAATTTGCTCTCCTGAGACTGAATCAAAAAAAGCAGATAGAAGTTTTAGCAGGAATGTGTTCTTTTTAAATTTGGGCGTTGGAGGAGTCAGATACATTGATTCAGCAGTGATTCCCCCTGCTTGACCTGTATAAAAGCAAAACCTACAGCTGTAGCTTTCCATGAATACGTTAAGTAGGGCAAGTAACTCTCCCAGCACAGGTCTATTGCAGACACTATTGCTCTGCAATTTTAACATAACAGATCCAACAAGTCCTTGAAGGAGCATTTCAGAGCACAACTGTTGCTTAAACAGCACTGCTCATTTAATGGCTGCTACAGGAAATGTGTGGCAGCTGCAGATTTTGTACCAGGTCAGGGCACACACCTCACATCCCCTGGGAAAAGGGACTCTGAGCATGTCTGAAAAGGACCTGCAGCTCCAGCCCCTCAGTCCTTGATGAATCACTGTTAACAGCATGAATAGGGACAACAATAATTTCTAGTTTGTCAGGCCACTAAACTGTTGCTCATCCTGAATCTCATTAGCAATGCTTATCTTGAGTCACATCTTGCAAGCTATTTTTCTACAAAAGCAATCTTTTGAATAATCAGCAGGGACTTGGGAGGCACCCCAGTCGGTGCTGGTGGTGTTTGAGGTGCTGGGTGACCCCGGACACGCATCAGGGCTGGGTTTTTTTGCTTACCTGTTCCTTTTCTCCCAGCACTGCATAGAAGCTCCAGCAGAAACCCAGCCTCCACCAATTCTAGACATTCAGCATCTCCTCAGCATCCCACCTTTGGGAGTTCATAGCACAGTGCTGGCCACCACTGGAACCAGCAGTCAAACATTTCAGACAGGGAAGGAGTAACCTAATGAGCACAGAAGCCTCACAGCAGTGAAGGACACTGAGACATAAATTATTTCTGTAAAAATCACCACATTAATTAGGGAGAATACATAATTTCTTTATGGTTTTAGGCTTTGAGGAGGGCAGAGAAGAAAGAACCTTTGATGACTGGGGAAAGGCAAGGGCAAAGTGTCTTCTAGGGGCTTGATGAATGAACAGGTCACAGCAGCAGAGGGAAAGTCAGGGTTTCTGTGCTAGTTGATGAAAAGGGTTTCTGTGAGCAACTGCAAAGGCTGGAGAGGCCAGAGACATTTTGGACTTTGCCTAAGGCTTGGGCAGTTTCAAAGACAATCTATCCACAAATTTCTGTGCTAATTGCTAAATCTACTTCTTGGGGGGAAGCCTAGCTTCCAGTGTGCCATTACTAAAAAGTAATAAGATTTTTTCCAATATTTGTCTCTTACTGAAAACTCTTCCAAGTCAAGTTCTTCTGGAGGCTCATATAAATGAATGTTTTCACAAATAACTGTGAAAATATGTCCAGAAAATTGTGTAAATTCTCATTTACTCTCCCAGCTTTATCTTCCACCATTGTCAAGAGCTTTTGTGAACATACATATTTTTTATCTTGGAAAATAAAAGCTAATAAAGATAATAGATAATTAGAGAAAATGATGCAATGATTACATCACATCAGATGAGGAAGGTGAGTCCTGAAAGCATTTTTTACCTCTTGTGGAATTGAGTCATGGCTTAAATAAGAAAATAAACCCATATAAAGAACCTCAAAAATGACCACGAAAGAAAGATGAAGACTCTTCCCCTGATATTTTAGTCTGAGCCCTTGTGAAGAGAAGGAATAAAACTAAAGTGTGGAATCTTGAAACTATGTGAATTTAGAGGGGGGAAAAAAAGGAAAAAAAAAATGAAAAAAAAAAAGGAAAAATGGAAAATACTTGTAATGGATGATGTTCAGGTGTTGTGAGACCTATGACTGTCCAGAGCAACATTGACTTACTTCAGTTAGCCCACAGAGCCTCCTCCAGCAACATCCAGCTCTTCAGGCTGCCTCTCTGGAGTTCGGATTTTATAACAGGCAACCCTTCAAAGCTCAGTACAGCTGAGCAGTTCCATCACCTGGGGAGCTCAGAGCTGGCATGAGAAAAGGGGCCTTGTTGCAAGTTCCATTGTACCTTTGGCAACACCTTTGGCAGAGGTATTTGGGGGCTGCATGTTCTCAGGTCAGTGCTCACCCTCTATTACTCTGGAGAAGAAATATTAAAAAAACCCCAGCAAATTTATTTGTGAGCAAATCCAGATTGTGCAGAAACTGATGGGCATTTCCCTCTGACCACATGTGCTGCCCCAGCCTGGGAAGAGTGGCATCCTGGATGGAGAGAAAATATCTCCTGGTTGCTGTGAAGCCCAGAAGCAACAGATCCGTAGGCAGCTCAAGGGCTTTCCTGAGTGCAGAGCACATCTGCACAGCACCTGGCACATCTGGGTAATTTCCTGCAGCAATCGTGCTCCTGCCACTTGACACAGTTGGATTTTTGTTTTGTGTTTCTGTTCTATAATTCTATGATCTTGGCTGTTGCAAATGGGAAATGCAGACAGAAATGTTTTTGGAGAATGGTAATGAGGGGCCATAAATGCTTTGCTAATACAGTTCATATATTCCTTGTATCCCCAGCTTTCTTCATGGGCTAATTACTATTCAGGCTCATGTTTTGGTTTCTGAGCAGTTGGGAAGCTTGTTGGAAGGTGTATGCTGAAGCTACACTGTCTCATTATGCTACTTGCTTCCTCAGTTGGAAAAATCATCTCTGACAAGCCACTTTCCTGGGTGCAGAGCTCAAAAGACGCCAAGAGGCTTGGGGCTCGATGAAAGGTATTTGATGTCAATAGCATTTGACATATGCGGGTTTGATATGTTCCTGGCTTCTAAGTGATGCCAAAAATGCAGCTTATGAGAATAATATAAAGGCAGAGGACAGAGATCTAACCTCCTTCAGATAATTGGTCTGAGTTGTTGCAAGGTGACCTTCATCCCCACACAGACAGCTTGTTGGTGAGAGTGCAAAAACATTTATCTCTCCCAGTTTTCCACGGGCACACAAGAAGCAGCCGGTGCTGCTAAGAAAACATCGCTGACCCTGTGTCTGCTGTGCAGGTGGGTGAGATGGTGGCCTTCATCCAAGCACAAAGGGAGCTGTCCTCTGTTACTGTCTGGGCTGCTTCCCAGTCCCCTTGGTAAGACCAGAATTTTGGTTTGTAAGGAGAGAGACCTTCAGCGTGAAACCTTCCAAAGGTGTAAATTGACCTCTCCTGTCAGCCTTCTCCTTCTCTCAGACAGGTGTCTGGGATCTGGGCACTGTGAAACGGGTGCTGATGGCCAGCATAGATCCTTTTTCCTCAAACAAAGGAAGGAGGCTGTGAGAGGTGGAACCTGCAGAGCTTGGCCTGCCCCTCATGCCCTGCAGAGCCCACCTCCTGCCTGCATCCCCTTTCAAAGGTATGATTTCCCCTGCTGACTCCTGGATTGCACCATTAACTGATTATAATTAAATTCGAGGTGAGACAGGGCATTAATGACATGAAATGACTCGGTGCCTGTGTGCTGAGCTGGAGGCTCAGTCTCTCCCCTGGCAGAGACAGACACACATCACCATCAAGGGCTCCATGTCCCAGGGCAGTCACTGCCTGTCCCCAGGGCTGAGGAAACACTCGGCACGACATGGAAGTGGAAACTGGATCTACCTAGTTCCATAATGTTATTTGTGTGCTCAGGGGACACATCTTCCCTGTCTGCCCTCAGTCAGCACCACTGTCCCAAACACTCAAGGCAGAGCTGACAATCCACATGATCCCAAAACCATCGCCATGTCCCCAGGGGGGAAGAAAGGATCCCCAGCTCTCTCCTGCCTGAATGACTCCATCCCCCTGGACAGCCAGCAGGGCCTCAGTCCCTGTTGCCACTGTAGGGCTGGCTGCCACCTCAGCACCTCATCCTGCTCTGAGGAGAATCCTCCAGAGAGCTTGAACAACCATGCTGACAGCTCTGCAGCTGGGAGAGCAGCCTCAGGAATGTCCTGAGGAATGTGGCATTGGCTATTCCACCCTCCCAGTCACATACTGCTGAATTTGTCCTGCTGAGTCCTCAGTTGCCTCCTCTCACAGTCCCTCCTGGTGTACCTGTGCCCAGATCAGGCTCAGTCCCTTGCTTGGCAGGAGAGGATGGTGCCCAGCCATCCCCTCTAGACCCTTCTGTGGCAGGAAAAGTGATCTCATCCCTTAGGATGAGGCTGGGGAGGCCAAGGGCCCCGAGTTGGCACTGCCCACCCTGACCCAGCTGAGTGGACCTGTCACAGACTGGGGATCACACAGAATCTTCCTCTCTGAACATTTGGACATTTCCACAAAATTTTGCTCCAAGGTAAAAAACAGCTTTTCCATGCTCCCTAATGTAGAAATCAACAGGAAAAACAAGTTTCTCTTTTACTGATTCATTTTCCCTGGCGTCAAAGCAGCACAGAGCCACAAGTCAGGAATATTAATGATGTTCTGTCTGGGCTGGGCAGCACCAATGGCCCCAGAGCCCCTTATCAGCACCAGGAGGGAAGAGAGAGTGAGTCTGTGCCTGCCTCTGCTCACTGAGCATTTCCATAGGTGTATTCTTTCTTTCAACACTCCAAGAGTGACCTCACCTCTCCCCGAATGTCATCAGCTGCAGTTTGTTCTCAGCAAATTGCTTTGCTGTTTAATGAGGGCAATTTCCATGCTTGCTTAGATTTTGCATCTCTTACTGTTGGGGCCAAAATTAATCTGCCCTTCCTTTGGGAAGAATACCTTCTGTACTTCCTCTGGGAAGAATACTTTCTGTCCTCCAGCTGTCCCTGTTCAGGCAGAGCTGCCTGCTGAAAGCCCTCACCCTTGTAAGAAGCAATTGTTCCCAGAAAAGACACGCACAGTATAAAGATGTCTTAGAAGCCTAGTTCACTTAAGAGCTTTGGAAAACTACTGCCCTAAATCTCATATCTGGAAGTCATGGATGGAGTCTGGACATGGCTGGGATGGACCCACAGCTGTTTTTTAAAGCAAACTGTAAATATCACAGCACACTTCAGAATCAAGCCCTGTACATGCCAGAAGTAGTACTGCATTCCAGGGATATTTTGCTAAAATATCCAGAAAAAATATCACTATTTTGTACTATAAAATTTGAAATTCTAGCCTGTTTTTGGAAGCTGCAATTCCCAGCTATTCAAATTCATGCCTTTTACCCATCACTGCAGTATTTTACTGAGAGCTTCTATACTTGTAAATGCTGTGTATCATCCAACTGTTCAGATTTGGTTTGGGCTACAAATTGCATGTGCACATAATAAGACATAATCCTGGTTTGAAAGACTTGGACAGTTAAATGGTAGGGTACAAAACTCCAAAGTGGAACAGTTGCATACAGTTTATATATTTCACACAGGTCCTCCAGGAGCTGGAAATGCACACATCAAACCTAGAGATGACTTTTGAAAGCACAGGCCAAATAGAACGAAGCATTTGCCAAAGACATACAGCAAACTTGCAAGAGCATCCAGAATGGGAGCAAGATACCTCAAGTGAAATTTAAAATGCTTGTCCTAAAACTCTCCCTGGTACAACACTACACAGCTGTTTCTCTGCTTGCTTTCTTAGGTATCTCACTCCTTCTTCTTAAATATCTTTTAATAACATTAAAAAGAAATAACAGATATGCAGGTACTTCTATTTATGAGTAGGAAACTTTCTTAGAAGTTCACAAGAACAAAAAAAGTGATGTGTGTTCCCAGGCACAGTGAGATTTCTGAGCAAGCCTTTTTTATTATTCAATTTAAGCAAAAGTAAAATATATAGCTGTTTCAGATTTGGTTCCTCTCTGAAACATGCCTTGTAGAACAATGTTTCTCTCCCCCTGTAATTCTGACTCCACAACACCAGTTTTATTTGCCAGGCCTGGCAAACAATGATCTATCCATCTATGTCATGCATATTATGTCAAATTTATTACGACAGCTTTCCAGCATATTTCCAGTCAAGGTTTCATTCTTCTTACAGATTCTGCAAATGAGCAACAGTTTTAGTTACAAATGCCTCCCCATGAGGCAGCACTCCTGACAAGAGAACGGAACTTACTGTATTTCTTGCAGAATTGTGACACCCATACAACCAATCATTGTGACACACTGCTGAGAAACACCGTTTTGCTCTGTGGTTGATATATTCCCAACTCAAAATGAACAAGAAGGAAACTGGGAGTCATTCAAGCCTTGATTAGTACTTGACTAGATCAAGCATACATCTTCACATCCCGATAGGAGAAGACAACCCAAAGAACTAGCTGCCCACAGCCAACGCCCTGAACCTTGGGAGAGGTTTGACCACAGAACAAATGATGTACGTGGAAACATGAATATCAAACATGCATGGGGCAAACCATGGAGCAGAGAGAGCTGCAAGATGGTCTTGACAAATGGTGGCAGTGCTAATGAGTGTCTGGACTAAACAGTTCTGTTCCCTTTTTGTTGGAAAGCACTTGGAGCTTTACATTAGCTCTGACCCAGCAAAGCTTTAACACCTGCATAGAGCGAGGCTCTGACTCACGTGCAGGTAGATAAACGAACTGGGGTTTGGGCAGGAAAATGCCCTGCCTGGTTGTCCCAGCTGGCAGAGCAAGTACCCAATGCCAGTGGAATATTATTTTCAATCAGGAAGTGGAGTCTGGTCCCTGCTTTATCCCGATAGGGCTATGAAACACCGCAGAGACCCGTGCTGAGCTCCACTGGGAATAAAAGAACTGTCATAGCAGCCCCCCACAATACTTACTATTTTCTCCTCCCTGCTCACAGCACTTCTTCCCTTTCTGTGCCCAGGAAACCCAGCCATGGTCTCACCTCTCCTTTGGTTTTGCCTGCAGACGAGCCTTGAGCCAGCCCTGGGCACTCCAGTCCACTGAATGCTGCTGGACAGCTGTGTCCAGGCAAAGGAATAAATGTTTGGGAAATGCTGTTTTTGCTTTTGCCGAAGGATTTCCCAATCCTTTCAACTCTGCAAACCTCACAGTCCATGCAAATTGTAGCAACCCTGGAATTTCTGTTGACAGAGGTACAACGGGGGCTGAATGCTTGGGAGCATTGTTATCCATTCCATTCTCTGCTGCTCTGACAATCTGTGTCTCATGGAGAGCACAGAAATGCTGCATTATCAGCATCAGACCCAGAGAAGAGGATTAATGTGATTAGTCATAAATGGACCGAGAAAAACTCATTTTGGAGTTTAGAGGAGTTCTATTGGAGAACTTGCAAGTGCAAAGATATTGAGCATCCAATAACTATTTAACCTAGCATGCCAACATTATTCTACTTTGGAAGTTTATACCAGCAACCGAAAAAAGCTGGATTTAAATAGCTGTCAGAGAAACTGAAAAGCCTTCACAGCTCTAAAGGTTTGAAGAAAATAAATGCAACCACTAAGGGTATTTTTTAAATCATGGAAAAAAATGACATTGAATAAGCTAACAATGGTGAATTTCATACAGCAGTAAATAGGAATATCACTCTTCAGCCTTGGGTTTTACAAAAGAAACCAGTGTCATTTGGCAGATAGCAAACTGAGTACAAAGAAATAAAAAGGGGTTTTGTCCTGGTACCCCAGGAGATGAGCTGGGAGCCACAAACCAAAGGCAGGTCTCCTGCACAGCATCCCAGTGCCTTTCTTATGGGCAGCACTGCCCATCCACACAGCTTTGTGTCTGATGATGATGCTCAAGAGCACAGCAGAGCTCAGGTCGGAAGGGGCTGAGCTCCTTCCCTGCCATGGCAGCGGGGTGAGCCCATGAGCTCTGGTCCCACTCCAGCTGGAATCCCTCCCTTGTCGGAGCTGGTGTTCAGGATAAGCCACTCAAGGGCTGACAATGGCTAATTCTCAGCCACAGGCCAGCACTCATTTTATCTTCCAAATCCCAGCCATCTCAGGATCTGGACCAGATTTTCAGCTCACTGGGAGAGTCACTGAGCCCTGTGGATGTGCTTTCAGGGATGCCAGAGCACACAGAGTGTGCACACCTTAAACCATGAGGGGGACTCCCACCAGGTCAGATCACCCAGCACTGAGCCAGGGGTGCAGCTCACCAGAATCAGTTCTCCAGCAGAAATAGTGCCTGAAGCAGCAGTGCTGAGTGCCAGCTCTGAGAACTGGCTCCAGGGGCACAAGGTGCTCTTCCAGGCGGTGTGAGCAATAAACTCCTCTGCAGGTCCCGGTTACAATACAGCTGAACTAGGTGAAACTCTAATAAACCCCTCAGAGATAAAAATGAACTAAAAAACCCCATCAGCACCTATCCATCGTTGTTCAGGGAATACAACTTCTCCCTTCCATCTTTGCTTACAGCAAAGCACATGCTTAAGTGGTTTCCTGCTGCGGGATGTCTTCGCTGAGCCGGGGCCCGCAGGAGTCATTGATCATTTCCACGGGTAAACAACCTTGTTTTTCACCGAGCAGAGAATACATGGATGCAAAGGTGCAGGCTGTGAACGAGGGGGTTTTGCAGCCAGCAAATTCAGGGAATAACTTCAGCATAAAATTAAAAAGAAAAATAAGGAAAGAAAAATTTTGACTCCACCTCTCTCTGAAATTCCTTGGAACCCAACAGCTTCTTTTCCAATAAAGGACACAGAGAAGCTTCCAAAATGTAGCATCACATATTGAGTACAATTCATGCATCCAAAGTCTTTTTATTGAAACAAAACAACAACAAGAGCAAAAAATTCCAGGGAAAAAAATAGCCATTTGCTCTACCACAGGAAAACTCAGGTTTTGTCATATGAATCAATCAAAACTAGGACAATATTGCTTTAGTTTCAGTATAAGCTCTTATTTCCTAACTTTCAGTGAATAACATCCATTCCAAATGGCCATTTATCTTCAACTGCAAAAATAAATCTTCAGCCACGGTACTTCAAGTGAAGGTTATTGTCCTCAGAGGGGAAAAAACAAGTCCCTTTTCCAGCCACCTGTGAGTAAAACATTTTGCTTCCTAATTCTAGAAAGGACTCTACTGAGCAGAAGGCTCCCTGTGGCTGCCACATCATGGATTTCAGGTGGTTTAGGGTTAGGGGGTTTTTTTCGGTGTGGTTTTTTGGTTCTTTGTTTTGTTTTGGTTTTGTTTTGCTTTGGTTTTGGGTTTTTTTGTTTGGGTTTTTGTTTGTTTTTGGTTTTTTGTTTTATATTTAATTTTTGGCCTCTAAATGTGGTGGTATGTAAAAGATCAACATTTCTAATTAAAACCCCCATTAAGGGAAAATTAAATAATTCCACTGTCAGGTATGATTATTAATTTGCTGAATATAACCAGGATCATTCAAAATATTCTCAGTTTCTGAAAAAATGGAGAATTCTTGTCCTTTCACATGATTTGCCTCTAGTGGAATTTTTCTTTTTATAAAAAATTTCTCCAGATTTCCATATTTTTGAATATTTCTAAGACTGACTGACATTAGCCAAAGCATGAGAGCTACAGGAAATCAAGGCCAAGGAAAATTGCTTAAATCAATGTTTACATATGGATTTTTTTTTTTCTTTCAACTTCATTGAAAGCAGCAGATTGACCTCTCACTTTAGTAACCACTGAGTGTTTAAGAGACCATCAGGAATTTAACAAGCCAAGTGCTGTATTAATCCCATAATTAAAAGCTGCCCTTCCCAGAGGGTGCTCCCTTCCCACTTTCTTGAGCACATAATTTTTTCAAAATACATATCAAGACGTTATTTTCTCTTAAGGCTCCTTTAAAAGTGTCCCCATCTGTCCCCGTGTGCAAGTCTCTCAAACCCTAGGGAAAGGCTGTAGCTGTGTTTTGGTTATCCCTTGTTACACCAAACTTGCAATGTGTTTAAACAGCAAAACACTGTGATTTTCTGTTTCACATGGAAATTGGAACCTGTGCTATTGGAAATTGGAACCACAGCACTATGGATGGGATCTTGGCTGACTTGTTCTTCCTCTTGGTGCCACCTCCCCTTTTCTCTTGTGGAGGTGGGACAAATATGGAGATCAGAAAAAAAACCCAGAAAGAAGTAAAAAGAGAAAAAAATACCTCAAGTTTCTTGAAATAGATTCTGCCTTGCTTTGGGCTGGCTTTGATTGGCTTCTGTATAATTAGCTGTTGCTCACAGTTTCTGTGATAATTGCACTCTCTATTAATTGAGCATATATTGTACTCCATGCAGTCAGCAAGTGATGAAGCTGTCAGTATTTTGTTAGCTATTACACCGCCTGATTCTTATGGGCTGTTTGATATTGGTAACAAATTAGCCAATTTATACGTCATAAATAAGATTCAAAAGCCCTGCTTTATCAGCTGGAGAGAAAAATACTTATCTTGGTTGACAAAATGCTTGCACTAAGATTCCAAGTGCCTTTTGGCAGGAATTCATCAGAGCAGATGTATTCCTTCTATCAGGCACCATTTGGTTCAATTATTCTTAATGTTTAATGGCAGAATAATTGAACCAAATGGTAATATGTATCCCCATAAAATACTTTCATCAAATGCTTTAATTGCTGGATCTCTATAACTGCAGTGTCTGAGCGCTTTATTCTGCTTATTGACACTTGACAGACCATGTTGTTAATACATTACTTTCATAAATCTCTTGATGAGCTTTATCAGAGGTGAGCACTAAACCCATGGAAACAGGTTCTCCCCTGGTAAATGGGCTGGGGAACTGAAACAAACAGGGGGAAAAGCAAAGTGACACAAACCTGCTTCCTCACAATCCCAGGCACTCCTGTGCAGCCACTCTGCAGGAGGAGGAAGGATGAGGGTGGCCATGCCTGTTCTGTGCTTTCAAAATCTGTTTCAGACATCTTCCCCCTTGCTAGGGAGCGTCTTGGTCTAAATGGCAAAGCAGTTTCTTGTTTTCTACTTACTGGGAATTAAGGTGCTTCTGCTCAAAAAGTTCTTCCTTGGGCTAAACCTCCCGAAATTGACAAGAGCTGTGACAGCGATAACGTGGGGTCTGACCCACACTCCATGGAATTGGCAGAGCCTAAGGATGAAAACGATGGTTCAACACACTCCTGACCCTCCCCTGGCAGCAGGACAAAAGCAGCAGGAGGATGCCAGGAGGTGGGGTGAGCAGGAAGGAGATGCAGAGCCAGGGGAGAAGTTGCAAGGAGGGGGTGAATGACTGGTTGCACTCTCTGCGGTATGCAGGGAATAAACATCTGTAACCAAGGAGTAATCATAATAGGAAGGAAAAGTTTACAGGTCAGGGGGAAGACTTATAAAGCAGAAGGAGATCTCTGGCTCTCCAAGGCACTTTAGTGTTTGGCTACTGCTGGGTACAATGGTGGTCACTGATCAGGGCTCCTCGCTGCCAGGCAAAGGATGCAACAATCCAGGTATTGTGCATCCAGAAATGGCCAGAAGACAGTGAGGAGATGAAGCCACTTTCTCTTTGCTTCTGGGAAGTTCTCAGGCTATCAATAGCAACACATTTCAATATTAAACTGAGGAAAGGGAAAAGCACAGAAATGCCTGCCAGTGTTACAGATCCGTGTCCTGATCTCCACACCACCACGATCAATGCAGGTACTGGACCTGGACACGCTTGTGTAGGCAGGTGCCATCCCAGTTTGTGCCAAAACCGAGTGCCCAGGAGGGCAGAGAAAACCAAGTGAGTCCCTCCCAAGTCCCCAAAGAGCCCCACTCTGCTGAGACACCTGCTTTAACTGCAGACACTGAGCAAACATGAATGCAGTGCAAAATCCCTTGTGAAGAATTCTGCTGGGGATTCTGACAGGATTAAACAGAGCAGAAGGAATGGGGAAGAGATGCATTTTTAAAGCTTCTCAATTAGTTTCTAATTGCTGGCATCCAGCCAGTCTGGAGATGCAGGGAAGGGAGGGGAACCAAGGGGCCACAGCAGCTGCTCCCAGCCCAGAGTTCCCCCAGTGCCAGCAGATCAGAGCCACCAGGGCTGCGAGGGCAGCTTTCACCCTGCACACTACTTGTGCTTTAGGCTTGAGAAATGAAACATTACAGTATAAGGGATGTATTTACTATTTTGTTTTTACCAATCTGTTTTTTTTAATTCTTTCTGGGGAATTGAATGAAGATTGAAGGGGTGAAGTCTGTGGAAAAATCCTACCCGTTGAAGTTTCCATCATGCTAAGGCATTTATGTATACTACAAGAAAAAGCCCCTTCCAGTGCCTAAAGGAGGTCACAGGAAAGGTAAACAGAACTATTCATCAGGGACTGTAGGTTTTAAACTGAAAGATGGTAAATTTAGATCAGATATTGGGAAGAAATTCTTCCTTGTGAGGGTGGTGAGGCCGTGGCACAGGTTGCCCAGAGAAGCTGTGGCTGCCCCATCCCTGGGAGGGTTCAAGGCCAAGCTGGATGATGCTTTGAGCAACCTGGTCTAGTAGAAGGTGGTTGGGAGGGAAGGTTTGACTGGGTGATCTTTTCCAAACCAAATCATTTTTTGATCCTGTGAATGGGAGTTATTGCAAACTATTAAAGCAGCGCCTGCTCTTGAGTTGCCAAATTAATGTTTCATTGTGATTCACATATCCTGGGTTAGACATGGGGATCCTGGGACGTCATAGAGACACTTCACAGCTCTGTCCTGAAGGCTGGAAGTGATACAGGCACTTTCTGAATCACCTGCTTTTAATACCCATCCTACAAGAGGCTCGAACACATGCAAACATGGGCTTTCCTGCTGTTGCTGCATTTTCAGATCTTTGAAAGATCTGGAAGCAACTGGGGAAGAACTTGAGCTGTGATGTGAAAAAGCTCAAGCTTAACCGTGAAACCTGGAAATCAATCATTAGGAGGCACTGCTCTGGCAGAGCCCTCTGTGTCCTTTCAAAGAGAGCCCTTTTCAAAGGGCAGCCTCATGACATGGAGATGGGAATTTCCTAGCATGAAAATCCAATGCAGCTGTCATGCAGAACAAGCTGGCCAGGTTCAGCAGATGGAGCATGACAGTGAGAATCCTTCAGGTTTGAGAGCAGCAATTTCTACAATGAATATAATCCAGATGATAGTGGTGAAAAAGTCAAGATGGCTTCTGTTAAGGAAATCAGTAGGACTGAGCTCTGGGGCTGAGTTGGGCACATGGAGAACTGACAGCGACATTGCTCTGCTGTTGCCCTCAACAGTTTTGTCTTGATGAGGAAGCACTTGGCATTCTGGGCATTGGAATGAGAACAGCAGTGTCCTGCTCCCACCATGGTAAACACAGAAAAAACATTCATTATTTTACGAGTGACATTCTGCACGTCTGAGAAAATTTACTTTCTGTTCTGAGTATTCTCTGAAGCGAATGTAAGGACTGTTTGCCAGATGTTCAGCGGACAAGCTGTGGAGGTGTGTTATGTCAAGCATTCCACCAGGGCTACAAGACAATAGGTATGGAAAATTAAATGCAAAATAATGTGTTGCTTCATTTTCCTTGTGTTTTGCACATACTTGTTTGGAGCACAACTCAAAAGGGATTAACATCTTCATATCACATTCCTCCTGCTGTACAGTATGGGAAAATCACTTGGGAAAACAGCAGAAAAAGCCTCTGGCACTGAGGGCTTTCCAGCACTTCAGGAATACAAGATTTAGGCTGAGCAGTGCTAATCAATGAAGCTGAACTTCAGTAAATGGACAGGATTAAGAAAGTCCAAGAGAAACACTGGGAATTTGTCTGACTTTGTGTTAATACTGGTTTCTTTGGGCAAGCCTTAATAATTTCTATTGACATCAGAAAGGAATGCTGCAACCAGAATTCCTAAAGGGCCCCCTTTTTTTAATGTCTGCCTCAAAAATGGGAAAAACAAAAGGGGCAGAGGGAAAATCACCCCATCAACTTCACTGTAAGGAAAAAGGAGGGACAAGTCCACAGCTCATCTTGCCCAAACATCTCCAGGAGCTCCTCGCACAGAGCTGCCAACTCCAACCCACTTTCCTGGCACCCATTTCAGGGGCAAGTCAGGACACCCTAACGATCTATGCAGTGTCAGAGCATTTTAGGCCTGACATCTGTTGATAATAAAGAAAAGATTGACACTTCCCTAGTAAAGTCTGAGCTTCTCTGTGCACGCACAGAGGCCAAAAGGGCAGGACAGTGCTGGTCTGCATTTGCCATGCAAAGCCCATCTCCCCCAGTGCTGGTGGCAGAGGGAGGATGAGCCCTTGGATGTTCAGGGGCAGCACTGCTGGGCTCCTATTGAAAGGCAGCAGTCCCTCCACAGCTGCAGGGGGCTGTTTGCTCAGGACTGGCTCCCCCCAGGCCAGGATATTACAGCAGTGGGGGATCAGATCCCGCTGCTGCCAATACCCTTTGAATGAGGCCTCTGGTCCCACGCTGCTGGCCCACAAGGTTGGTTTTGCTAAGCAGGCAGCCAGGTAAGGCAGGGCATCAAATGCCATTTGCTTCCTGAACTGTGCTGCCCTCCAGGGTCAGGCCTTTTAATGGAAGCTCAAGGAAGGAGAGTTGTTACGGGGATTGAGCTGCTGAGTGTTGGCCCATGTTGGGTCACGGAGCCAAACAGAGCAGTGCCCCTGAAGTAAATGGCATTTTCTAACCCCCTTTACTGACCCATCTGTGAAACAAAGGAGGAACATCCCTCCTAAGGACTTGCTGCAATGCCCTTTCTTGCCTGTTATTTTTTGTTTCTGTTTTGGAGCAGCAGTCGGCACCCAGCTCTAAAGAGGCTGCCACATGCAATTACAGAGGGAAGGTCTTGAAGGACACAGTGCTGAAGCAGAGAGACATTTGAAATAAACTTAAAGGGAACAGCTTTGTTTAGCTGTGTGGCCTTTGGCTGCCCTGTAATTCTTTATGTCGATTATAATAGAAAGATCAAATTTCTCATTTTCTCACCTCTGTATCTAGAGAGATGCAAAATTTCTTACACTTGATCTCTCTGAGCCCTCCTTTCCCAGCTTTGCTTACCAATACTTTGTCACTGTCACCTCCTTGATGATGACCTGCTTGTATTCATCTGTGCATTCAGAAGAGTTGCTCTGGTAAATACAAAGGCCCCAGTTTCCAAATCCCATCATGCTGCACATCCCAACAGCACTTAATTCATGGAGCAACCTATTTCTGTCAGTTGCTTCCTTCTCTCCAGGCTTGGCTATCTCCGTTAGATTTCATTACAAATTAGCATGGATTTAATTGGGAATTGAGGGCCAGACTATTCCCCCATCTTTGCCAACACAAGGAGATCCAGAATGAGGCATCTTCTGTACCAGGGACTATTATCCTCATGGCATTGGTCTTTCTCCATCTTGATGAAGTGTCAGGACCCCAAGGACACAAGGAGGACAGATGTGAGAAACCATCACAATTCCAGTGTCGAGGATTTTCCTTGCAGGCAGAGTGAGGTACAGCAGACATGAGAAGCAGAGCCCTTCCCAAGGCTCAGTGAGGCTCCTCCTGCCATCCCCACCCAGTCCTGGGAGCTCCCCAGCTTTCTGCCCTCTGCCAGCCCACCAAGGCCGCTTTGTGCTTATGAAAGAGAACGGGAAAGGGGGAACTCGGTGGAAGCAGCCTGTGCCTATCCACAAACCAGAATGGACACAGGTCCTGTCTCCAGCCTGACACTCATCCAAGATGCACTGAAACCCTCTTCCCTCTTCAGCGCTCTAAGTCCTGTAGAAGAGGAATGGCCCCAGGACATGGGGAGCACCACATGCTGTGCAATACTCTGCTGTCACTGTCCCTGCACCACCCAGCACCCACCAACACCGGCAGAACAGAAATGCAAAAGGCCAAATTCCCTTATGCAGTGATCCCTCTGCAATCTGCTACGAGGTCTTGGATAAGTCAGCTCTTATCTCACACAAGTTATCTCTGAGGAGTAACATGCAATAATCCATGTATACTTTTATTTTTAATCTTTAGCTGGTACTTTGTGAGACTGAACAAAGACACAGACGTGCTGAGGATTCTACCAAGGGTGCATCTGTCTCCAGATGAAAGGATCCTGACATCAAACTGACTGCAGCTGGGCTGGAAAAAGTTTTAAATCACTGCGATCAACACAAGTTTTGCACCAAAGTACAAATACACATGCCATGATTTCCTCTGGGTGACAGGCAAATCCTGTTATTCTACTTATCAATGGGCCTCATTAAGTAGGAAAAAAATTGTTGGTGCAACCTGTTCCTTTTTAAATTAAACATATTAAAGTTGATAGATACCTCTAATTCTCTGCTCAGCCTTTTATGCATTGTAATAACACTGCTCCCATTGTTAGGGAAAGTCTTGAGTTTGCATAATCTGCTTTTCATTTCCCTGGCAGCTGCAGATCATTCTTGGTGACTAAATTAAAAACAGTTTATTTCAAGAATTCACCAGATCTGTCCTTCTTCCTCCCTGCACCTACAACTTAGGGAGAAAAAAAGAAAACAAAACCTTCCCAACAAGCATTAAATCCCATCAAATCAGGCTGGAAGGTCACCTCATCCATCCCTCTGCCCTGAGGCAAAAATCAACTCTCCTTAAGCCATTCCTGACAGATGCTCACCTAACTCTAAAAAACATCCATTGATGATTTCACAGCCCATCCCTTGGCTTACCTCATGCCTACAAATCTGACCTCAATGTCCCTTACCACAGTCAAAGCTCCTCACTGCCTGTCCTGTCCACACTGGACTTGGGGAGGCTCTTTCTCCTTGCAGAAGGGTATTTCTCCTCACTTTGAAACAGACCTTAACATGGGTGCCAAGCTTTCCCAGGCTTTTCACTCTCATTTATTCCAAATGTGTCTGTCTACAGCCTTGAAAACTCAGCCCTGTTTCAGAGCCCAGCACTCCAGGACAGGCAAGTCAAACACTCCTCAGCCCATTCCCGCTCCTGCTCTAATTCCTGTCCTACAGAAGTGAGTGGAGAACACAGGAGGTCGAGGACTTTGCCTCCTGGGACAGCAATGGACAGGCAGTGAGAGGATTCCAGGATGGCTTTCAGGCTGGTGTGCACCACGTGCACCCTGCCACTGGTGCCAGACGGGCTGACCAGAGCATGCCCAGCTCCCAGGTGGGCTCCCACAACTCATCCAGCCCCAGGCCAGCTGGCCCAGCCACACAAACCCAGCAAAACCCAGCCGGGTGGGCTCAGCCAGTTTTGAGGACAGCACCACAAGCAGTGAGGAAATAGAGGAAGTGAGCTGTGTGGGTGGGAAGGTGGGGAAAAAACCCAGGAAATTTAGAAGAGGAAGAGGAAAGAAGCTGGATAAAAAACTGAAAAGTGCAATGATCTGCTTTGCTCCACTTTGGCTGTGCTAGAGCTGACCTTGACTGCAAAAGACGCTCCAACTTCCTGAAAGGCAGCAAAAAGAAAAACAAGGAATAAAATCTCACAATCAGCTGAGGCTTCAGCAGCACTGAGAACTGGCATTCTACATGTCATGGAATAAAGCCCTAAGCCTTGTAGGTTTGGGGATTTCTGTAAATTAAGAGTTTTTGCTCTAGGACAGCGTTTGGCCACTGCCTGGCTCCGTGCACAGATTTCCTGGCTCTTCTGGCCCAGCAAGGCTGCTCAGTCCCGTGCCTTGGGCCACCCTTAGTGCCCTCAGCCACGAGGGAACCCTCCGGGCCAGCCTGACACACAACAACCAGAGGGTGTTACCGGAGGTGCCTGACAGCCCCAGGCCACCAGGCACGGCTCAGCTCGGAGGGCAGGGCCGGGGCAGCCAGCCCTGCCTGGCATCTCATCTGGTGAGTGATTTGCACGGACACGCCGTTCCAGTCACAGCAACTCTGCGTGACACCAGCTGCTCTGCCGGACCGAGGGGAGCACGGGCCTGACAAACAGGGCAGCAAGTGCTCCTTAAGGACACTACTCCAGAACTCCCAGCTGTTACACTTTCGCTGTGAGAATTTAAAGGTATCTTGTTAAAGATGTAACACAATGTCAGCATTAACAGTTTCCTCCTGTTTTGCCTTCCAAAGTGTCCCACCCTACAGAGTTTTATTAATACAGGTTGGAATTTCCAGATTTAAAGGCTAATTAAATCCCACTTAAAGCTTTCACAGAGGAGATTAGCTGGAACTTACCCACTGCTTACGCTGCTGTTTGGTTTGTGTGGGCAAAATGCAACTAAAAATGCCTTTCCCAGGGAGACCAAAAGCAATTTTGCACATTTGCACACGGAGAGAAATGATCCATACAAATAAAACAAACCAGTCCACAACACCACACCGAGCCTCTGGTTACAGTCAGTGCACAGTGACTGTGAAATACCAAACCTTCAAAAATACCAAACCAGAGCTCAGGGAATTTTCCATATTACATCTGAAAAATAAAAATGATACTGTTCCATTCTGTATATGGCCTAAGAGGAATAAAACAGTATGTACTGTCAGCCTACGTATAAGAAAAGATATACAGGGATAAAAAGATCTACTTATTTAGATAAAAGGCACATATGTTGAATATAGCAGTATCACCCAACTGAAACTAAATTCCAATGCTTTTGATTTCACCCACCTGTCACAAAATGCTGAATGGAGAAGCACAGGCAAATTAAACATTTTTCTATTTTATAGAAAGGACGGAGTCAATAAACATGTTCATTTTCACATTTATTTGACAAAACGGTGTACACAGTATTAATCTTTGCAAAATAATAATTGTATATGCACAGTGGATGGTTTTGAGACCAGAGTTAGGGGCACAGTGTGTGACAACATTGCACAAACAGTTCTTCTACAGAATCTTATCTTTCCAGTATTAAAATATATAAAATAGAGTGCAACTCTTTTATTTATTGTGGTGAGGTAAACATTTCCTTCAGAGCAGTGTGGCTTTTATGCACCTTCAAGAAAGCTGCTAACGATACCCTTCTCCTTCATTCTGTCAATAACTACAGACCCAGTGGCATATTTATTGCTGTTCTAATGGTCACACATTTTTTCCTTGAGCAATATGTAGAGAAAGGAATGGAGAAGGAAAAACCTGTATGAATTGATGATGGCAACCTGTCTGCAGTATTTGTGTCAAGAGCCAAAGATTAGTGCAGATAATTTATTTTGAATGTAACAGTTTTAATGGAAATGTCAAGAAAAATTTATTTACATTTTTCTAAGCAGAACACGGTATTGATTGGAGCTGCTCAAAAAATCACAATTAGGAATTCATTTCACAAATTTTTATACCTCTGCCCATTTACAAGACCACATCATGATATCCGCTCATTTGTTCACTGTTCAAATTTATTGATGATTTTCAGCACATAATTTCTGGGCAGGGTGAGATTTGTACAAAGTTCTTTAGTTACACAAGCTCTTTAGTATTGCCTTCTGTTGCTTGAATGAATGATTTGTGTAACTAACATCTTGAATTTTAACTGTTACAAAAGAGTATATAATGCAAATGAATCTTGGTCAATATCTGAGTACTGAAACTTAGGGGTTTTTTTTCTTATACATATTTTTACTGATGCCTGAGAAGTCAAGTACTTTAAAAATTGAAAAATTCATTTGTGTTTTATTCCCAATAAATTAGAAATGGTTTTTGGAAGTTAAATCAACTGAAGAATTCTCCATGCTCCTGAGAGAAAACTGCTTCAGTTTCTCATCTTACTTTAAAACCTCACAGCAGTGACATTCTCACAAAACAGGTTATCTTCAAAAGTTAGCAGCCATTTCCTTAGTGGCAGACACATCCTCCTGGAGCCCCCTGTATGGCACTGCTACACCTGGAAATGCAGCAGGGCATTTCCAAAAACTAGGAAAGAAATGAATCACATTTCAATGGTTCATAGGCACAGTAAGAGTGGGAGTTCCTTTCACTACCAACTACTCAATCCTTTTTCCTATTGAGAGGTATCCATTGGCATCAATAAAAGAAAATCATCTTAAGGCAAAACCAGTGATTTCTAAAAAAAGAAAATAAACAACATTCATTTGAATAAAAATAGTATTGTAAGCACAGCTTTTTACATTATTGTAAAAGTCCATAAAAATATAAACACACTATTCGTTTGCTGACCCTTTACAATATAAAAACATGAATGAAAATGTTGTGAAATGGGTGACCTAAATGTGTTCAATTAAAGAACAATTCTGTTGACAGAAGTCAATTATTACTTATTTTGTCTTTATCATGAGTTTATCAGTGACAAATTTGGAAGGAGAGACAAAAAAGAGCTTTATGGAGTGAAGTATTACTTATTACAGTTGTGACTAACAAAATTACCAAAATTAGATACAGACATACAAACTTTTCAAGATTGTAGCTGCAAAATTTCTGAAGCCCAACTTGCAAGCCTGAGTTGGCCATGTATCTCCAATTAAGTCCACCAAGCCTGGTGACTGTTTAGGAGAACTCCATTAATCCTCTGAAATAACAGCAGGAATGATGCCTTGTGAAACACAAGTACTTTCCATGAGAATAATCTTCAAGGTGTTATTTTTTGGCCACACTTGCCACTGCCTTCTTTGCTGCATCCTCAAGGTCATTGGCAGATGTGATAGGGAGGCCACTTTCACTCAGAATACGCTGGGCTTCATGAACATTTGTTCCTAAAAAAGAACACTGACTAGAATTAGTAATTAATATTAAGGAATAAATGAACATCTCCTAGCATGTCTCTGAAACATGCTTCAAACTACACATCATTTCAGTTTAGCAACAGATTAAATGAGTGCCTTAGACTGGGCTGAGAAGAAGGAGCTCGTAATTCCAATGACAATTGTGACAGACAATGCAATCTGATAATGGCACTTGTGTGCACAACAGGGGCTTTGTGAAGATTAGAGGGTCAGTGCAGCATCCCCCAGAGTCGGCAGGAACATCCAGCAACAGCAGTGGATAATGGACCACGTACCAGGCTCTAGGAATGGCATTTATTAGCCACAATCAGCTACAGCTAATCAGTGAGACAACAGTAACTAAAATTCACCTGTGATAACTGAAAGCTGCAAAATGGGCTTTTTTTGCTGAAAGGCAAAGATTTGGGTAATCCTGAAAATTTAATCGGGTTTAAGCTGCTCTTGAATTTGCTTTTGCATTTTTACTAAAAACAGGGAATACAAAGGTCTCTGAAGTATTCAGCATGACACCATTCCCTCCTCTGCTGCTGCACTAAATTATTATAATCACAGAAACATTTAGGTTGGAAAAGACCCTTAAGATCTTCAAGTATGACTGGAAACCCAGCACTGCCAAGTCCACCAATAAACCATGTCCCTGAGCACCATGTCCACCCCACCTCAAGGAGGATGTATGGTCACACAGCACAGGAGCTCCATTTTGCATGGAAAAAGCTCAACTTCAGTCAATAGACTAAAGCACAGGAGAGGAAAAAAATCCAAAGCTGAAAAAGATATTTCAGGAAAATACATTTTCCCCACCTCTCACACTTGTCTAAAAGACAAGAGCATCACCTTCCCATTTACTCTATCTCATTCGTTTTGGAGAACTAAGACAAACAGAAAATCTGAATTCTCCAGAGCTTTCTCCAGCAAAGCCAAGCGAAATTTTTGATCACTGCTATGCTCTGCACCACAGAAGAACCTGGAGCCAGATATCCTACTGAGGAAGCAGAATCCACACTTTGGGATCACATGCTAGTCACAAGCACAAGGACCCTGAGCTGATCCTCTTTAGAATCATTTCTATCCTCCTCCTCCATGTCATGTTCCTTGTTCATTTGCCATGTCAAAATGCTTAATTACTTTGTAATTCCTAGACCTAGCAAAATGAATTTTAATTATATTTGGAGCTATACACTAATTATACCCTTAATTATTAACCAAGCAAGAAGCATACTCTTTACTGTGCAACTTCCAGAATGCTCATTTTAAAGGATGATTTTTTTTTTTCTTGGCAGACTTCATAAAACATCTAAAATGGTACAACAGAAGCAGAGCATTTCAAAAGCCTGTTTCATCAGCATGCTCAAGTCAGGATTTCCACTCCTAGCACTGAAAGGGACCAAAGACATCCCTGTCACAGCACTTTGTGATGGGAGGGGCAGGAGTCAGGAAGAGGAGTGTGGGACCCCATCTGCTCCCTCAGCAAAGGCACTGGCAGCACAGGTCATGCTTCCCATCGTTGAGCAGAGGACACGCTGTAGGGTTTGTGTAGGAAGGTCAAAGACATCTGAAATCTTTGACAGAAGGGGGATTTGGTTGCTTAGTAACACCCAGAACTGTACAGAACTTTTTCTACAGAATAAAATTATATTATGGGGAAAAAAAGAGCATAATATTTGATTTTTGTTCAAGCATCCTATATAACATAATGTGGAGGCTGCTACTTGTCAGCCCAGCACTGCACAGGGAAGGCAGCAGCCATTCCCAAGGTTCTTTTCTCTGTTGAGTCCTCACATTTGTACAGTGATTCCCAACAAGCCTTGAAGGGTTTTGTCTTTTATTTAGGTACAAATGTCATAAACATTTTAAACAGTCAAGATTGTACTGATCTCTCAAACAGAATTCTACAAGACAAAGTGTTGTGAGGAGAAAAAAATGGAAAGAGGGAAATTTTCCTGGAAATTTTCCCACAGAGAAAAAAAATATTGTGCTGTTTTTGATAGCCATGTATTTAAAACTAACTTTGCTCTTCACTTAGTGGCCAATATTAATTTACTAACGGGTCGGAGAGGGAACAATACATTGGATCTGTTCTGCACTGCATTGATTGCTCTCCACACCACTTGTCTAACATGCATTACAAAATCAATACAAAACACAGGCCCCTGAGAAGGGAGGGGGAGTTATGCAGGGAAATGAAATGATGAAAGCTGAAAAAAAAACCTCACTGCAGTCAAAAGAGTATGAGTACATTTTGTATTTCTTAAATAAAACACTTTTACAGGCAGGCCATACAACTAAATACACTTTTCAGCAAGCATTTCCTTTGCTATAATTTTCTTTTTTTTTAGTGATAGCTTTTTATCTCATTGTGATTAAGTATTTTAGCTATGTGGAGAATATGGAAATTATAATGAGCCTGCTAAAAGCAGAGGTAAAAGATTTAAAATTAAACATTCAGAAAACACTGGCAACATTTAGGTATCTACAAAGAACACCATCTTGTTGCAACAGATGTTAAAATAAACAAATAAAGAATCCCACTATTCCAACATTAACCTCCTGCCACTGGATGGTGTCAGAGAACTGTAAACAGAATCCCATATCCAGGCTATCAGAATAATCTGCCCTTCACCTACCCTGCAGATAACTGAGAAAAGGCAAAAATTCACAGGGCTGGAGGCTGTGGGGCTTTTGTTGTTGCTGGATTTTATTGTTTGGGGGTTTGTTTTGTGTGTGTGTGGTTTTATTTTTAAAACTGGATTCTATGAAGAGAATGACTTTCTAATTAGAAAAAGAAGTTTTTGTCTTCTGACACATATTACTGTCAACAACACTCCATGGAAATCCTGGAAAGATGTAATTTTATCGGCATGTACCTTCAGGCTTTGTAATCTAAACATTCTCCTACTGAAACCTGGGTTCTGGAACAACCTCTCAGTCTGTGTAAATGCAATCTCTCACATTTACACTTCTGTGGACCTGAAATCTCTGCTACCAGTAGCAAAGCAAATGTATTCAACTCATTACCAAAGAAATCCTAATAATACATATTCTGTCTAAGCATGTCTCTACCAGAGGTAAGATCACAACAGCACACATTGTGAGAGGTTGAATGAAAATCAAACGAATAAAACACACCACTCATACTCCATATGCAGGATTTGGATCCTTATTCACTTGCACTGTCATAAACCCATCAGGAACAGGCTAAATTGTCACTGTTTAATGCTGATGGCTAGAGAGGATGCAGGATTCTGCAGTGCCATTTCTGGCTTTTCAGGTAAATAAGCTATAAGGGCGTAAGACACAGTTATATACATTTGGAATGTGCTAACCAATAGATGAGTAATATAAAAAACACTCTGATCGACCTGAAACATCCTACTATGACAAAAAAATTCACAGTATGCAGAATGTCAAAAATTATTGGTGACATGAGCAGGTTGTGCCCATGTTACAGTAGCCAGAGCAAGAGTCCAGCTTTGACATGCTGCACTGCTGAGTGCATGGAGCCAAATCTCCCCCTGGCACAGATCCAGGCTATGACATTCCTGTCAGCCCACAAGCTGGAAACTTGTGGCCTCTCAGGTCCCAAAGACAGGTATTGGAGAATAAGGTTTGAAGTTCATCACTGTTAACCTTCTGTCAACAACATTTGATTTGAGGTTTGGCTGGTGACAAGCTTTAATCAGTGACCTCTGGGTAGGGAACATATAAAGTTTTGGTGGCTTACACATCTTACACCTGTTGGCTCTGCAGTCAAGAATAAAGCAAATTCCACCACCTACCTGTAAGAGACAATAAACTCTTTCTATTCTGTCCACTCCATTTGCCCTTTTCCACCTTAAACTTTCCCCAAAGAATATTTCAATCTTTCCCTCTGCCTCACGTTTACATCCTAACAGGAAAGGGCATATTTAAATTTGTGCTGAATGTTTAAACCCAAGATGTCTGAACAGGCTGATCTGAATGAAGTTGTGACTTTGCAATATCCCATTCTGCTCTCTTGACAGGCAATTTGGGATACTAAAAATAAAAAAATCAGGCATACATACTAAACCATACCTGCAAACAAGATACACAAGCTGGAGCAAAATTTCACTTGTGTGTAAAAGATTTCTGAAGATACTCGAAAATTTTAGATTCTGAAGAACACACAAAGTCACTAATAACATGAATGAAAGATATAAAAAATTTTGCATTCAGACATGTGAATAAAAAGCAACTTGTTTCTAGCTGAGTTTCAACATATTAAGTAGTTATGATCCCTCCCAGTTCTTCCTATGACCAGAGAAAGAGAGAGGATGTAAAATTTCCAGCATAGGAAGCAGATATCTAATTCACAATTCTTTTTTATTCTTCCCTCTTTTCATCTAACTCTGAGCTACATAAATGAGAAGCAAGGTTTGGCTTCCCTTCAGCACTCCTAGTCAGTTTTCACAAAACTTAACTGAAGTGTATTACATTTTAAAAGGAAAAAAAACCTGCATAAACCCAGCAGCAGTTACTTTTCTATCTGTAGAAGATGAAATCTGGAATATGTGATTTCTCCATTTGTCCATGAGCTTTTTAAACAATAATCCTGTGTCTCAGCTGGTGAGTTCTTTACTGATAAGGCAAGCAAACATATGTAATTATAAAGTTACAATTTTCAAAGAGGAGAGTAATCCTTTCTTTATCCACTGGTAAAACGGCTTGTAATTATTATACAACTGAGAACAAAGATTTGTCCACAGAATCCTACTAAATCAAGACAGATTTGACTGATTAAAACTCTAGTCATCAAGACACTTGTAGTACAGTGCATGTGGGCAAAGAGTCTTTAAAGTGAAGGTCACAAATCTGTTAGATTTATGGGAATAATCACAAACCTTCTGTTGGGAAAATACTCAAAATGGAAACCCAAAAGAGTGCTTGTTCCTTTTTCTCCTTTTGAACTGTAGAATGTTATCAGTGATGTTTTAAAAAGTCTTGGGTAGTCTTATTACTTCCACAGTACTCATTATTAATTCAAAATCCCTTATAAGTTTAAATAACCCGGTGTGAGTTCAAAGAACAATGAAGATGATTAAGGATCCAGAGGGATTGATTTCTGAGGAAAGATTAAAAGGACCAAACACACATGTATTGCTTGGTTAGGTGATTAAGGAGGCAGAGAAAGCAGCAGTGACTCGCTAACAGTTCCGAAGTACAACATCTGAAGGTTGCAAGCATCATAGCTCTTTGTTTAGGATGAACAAGAGGAATATGAGGGGGAATTAAAAAAAACTTTTGAGCTAAAGATTATGCAAAAGTGTGAGTTTGCTGTATTATTCTGGGAGAGAGCTTGCAAAAGAAAAAAGTGGTACTGCCATTTCCAGAGCCAGCAACCAGTCTAGGAGAAACATTATTACAGCCCTAGCAAAGAGTGAGCAATCCTGGGAAGATGGTAACCCAAAGATGTTTGTATTTAAGTCTGCCTTTGACACTCTGAAGATTCAGCTTCAATCTCTGCGGACAGAGCAGCAAATGACTCAAAGGTCGCAGGCACATGAGGAACAGGCACCTTTGCAGGGCTTTCACTCTTCTGTACAATCATGGAATTATCAAAATTACTGGAGAAAGGCCAAGCAAACGCATTGGCAGACCCAGCAGACTGCAGTTTAAAATGAGCAAGTTGCTCTTCTTCCTTTTCTTATAACACTTTCAAATACCACAACAGAAACATCTTGCTCATAGGAGAAACTAATGGCTTTTTCAATATCTTCACTTAAAAAGCAGCAGTTGCAACAGTTGAGAAGTCTTACAAATCTGACAGATAAACTTTTTACCAGCTGTGAAAGACAGGAAAAGTTTTTTTGCTATGACAAAAAGTGAAACAACATTGCCTAGAGCTGATAAACAATGAGATTTTATATAATGAAACTTTTCTGCTTCTAAGCAACATCCATCAGTCTCTCTTTTATCCATATTAAACTTTTTACTCAGTCTCTTAAGGTGTTGACTGGTGCTGTGCCACTCAGAGAAGATTTTAACAATTTGTTTCTAAAATACCTTTTAGTGTACTTAAACTTCCCTGCACTCACCACAGCAGAAGTCATGCCAGCACGTGCAGTGTAGCACAAGAATGAGGGAGGGGAAAGCTCTGCTTTCTCCTGAAACACAAAAGGAGCATCCCCCTAAGCAAAGGGCTCTGTGGGCAGTCTGCATCCTTAGGAATCCTGGTGATGGTAATTTTTGAAAAGGAAAAACCCTGATTTATTCAGAACATATTTTCCTCTCCCTTCTATCACAGTGTGAAAAAACACCTTAATATTGCATCTCAGGTCCATAAAGGGATGCATTTCCTCCTTTCTTCTCCAATGCTGAGTGACAGGACATTTTATGCTCTTTACACATGCACAAACATGAATATGGATGGTTTTGAGTAAGAGGCCTTAAAACTCACCCAGAAATCCCTCTGTTTTCCAAACCTACTTGGCCAAAAAGAAATATTTTCAGCTTACCGGGGTTGAGTGCTGATTGCAATCAAGGCACTTTTCACTCAGTGGCAGAAGACTCTCCCTCCTTCAGGGCACTTCTCAGAAATTAGAGGCAGAACTCCACCCCCACTGCCATTAAAGTCTGCAACTGCCAAAGAGTGCTTGCCCTCCCCTCTCTATGGCTCTTTTGTTTCTCATGAAACAGTGCTGAATGCACTAAAGAAAAAATGTTCCTTACCATTACCAAATCTTCTGGTTTTTAATGGATTTCAGCTGGATTGGATGTTTGAGCAGAGGAACATGTTACAGTAATTTCTCTCTCACAAATACTGTTTCTAACATCTTTCTTTTAATTATGCCACTGGTGTAAATGTAAGAAAACTATATTTTGCTGCAGGTTTAGCAATAATGGAATTGCATTCAGTTAAAAAAAAATTGAAAAAGAAATACCTTCCAGTAAACATAAACTTGCATCAAAATAATTCCTATTTGCATTGCAAATTTTACAGGCAAATTCATAATGTTTCCATTGCAAAATTTCATTGCTTCCAGTGCCATCAGGGACCATAGATGCTGAAATAAGAGTTTATTGACTTCAGCTTGTGCAATGGCTGAAGAATTGGACATATTCTTATTGTGTGAGACCAATCTGTTTAGTACTTTGATATGGAAGAAATCCCAAATGGATTACTGGGCACATGAGGGATGATTTTGGTCTGAATCCAGTAGCACTCACCTTCCAGTCTGACCACCAGAGGTACTTTCAGCTCGAGCTCTTGGCAGGCTTTGGTGATGCCATTGGCTATGATGGCACAGTTCACGATCCCACCAAATATGTTTACAAGGATTGCTTCAACCTGTAGGAAAGAAACCAAGGAGGAAACAAGTGGGGACTTTTTTATGTTTTGTTTTGACTTTGTTTTTTAAATAAACAAAGGTCAAAGATCCAGACCAGGGTACCAATTCCCCTCTGTCTGGCAGGTTCTCATTTATGGAAGGTACAAGCTACACCTCTGCACTCAGAGAACTTGAGTCTGAGTCTATTGTTGCTCTTGTGTGCAGCAGTGATTAATTGTCTTGGTCTAAACTGGCATGGTAATTAATGTCATAAACTAAGTATTCTACAAATAAAGGGGAATTTCTACCTATAAATATAAATAAAAATACTTTAAACAATCTTTAGTTTGATTATTTTAATGTATTGAATAGTCATTAGAGGCTGGAGCTCAGAAAACACAGGGTATAAACGTGTGATGCACATGCAATAAAATATTCATGTGGACACTTCACAAAACAATCTGGATCTTCACTTTATCACAAGCACTACAGAGGAAAAGGTAATATACTTGCCCTGACTTGATAAAGAGGAGTAAAAATCCCTTCTAATTAACAAGGAGAGGCATGTAATGAAGAGCATTCTTTACAGCAGGTTAACTGATAACCTCAAAAACTGCTGTTCATCAGTTTCTGGAAACTGCAGTTTCTCCAACCAATCCACAATTAAATTGCCCTTCACAACATACAAGACATTAATACATAAAAGATACTAATATGATTTCTTTCCACTTGGTAGGGTAGCATAATACTAACCCAAGCTCATATTCCAGGCTTCCAACCATGCCTTATCATGCTGAGGAGGACACCACAGGGAAGCAGCCCTGCTGTTTCTCACTCCACACTGGGGCTAATCCACAACATTTGGGGTGCCCTACAAGAAGCTTCACTGGGTGTCACAATCAAGCTTTGCCAGAATCGTGTTGACTCAAAACCAAGTAAGATAAAGAAGGGATTAGGTCTGAAGGAACGAAATATCAATGCATTGCACTGGTGCATGATGTCAGCTGCAATTATGCTTAACTCACTGCACCAGAGGAAGGGATTCACTTTGCCCATCTCCAGATAGCCAGGCTCATACCAGCACCAGGAAAATTCCCTGCGGCCACGCACGTTTATAGCTCTGCACAATCAGGTTTCATATTTCTCCACAGACGAAATGTGACAATTAACTCGGGCGATGTGCACTCGCACACTGAGTTCAGCACTGGTAGTAATACTGCCATCCACAGTACAAAAGGAAAACAAAACATCTCAACAAATGCTTTGCTTCCCTAAGACAGGGACACCTTTCACTAGATCAGGTTGCTCAAAAGACGATCCAGTGCATTTTCAGTTCATGGAGCCTGTGTATGGCTCATGGTATGGCTTCCTCATCCCAGGTAGAGCACAGGCATTAGAAGGAAATCTATAATCCAGTCAAACAAGAACATACAATTTAATTGATTTTATAACTCCTCCGTATAGTCATGTAAAATGCATGCATTTACCAGTTAATGGTTTTCTGGATATTAAGTTGGTGATGCCATTGCAGTTATTTATTTCACTTTTGTGTTACAAAGTCCTTTGCAGAAGCTACCAAGAGTAAAACCTTAGAAGGCCCCTTCTCTGCCTTATTCCCATTGCTTGTGCACACACAAACATTCCTGGTGTTAGGAAGTAAAACCTAAGAGAAAAAATTGAGCCCTTCCAACTCTTACCCCATTAACCCTTAGGCAGAGATATCTCTGTGCAAAACACTTTGGTGTTAAAACATCCTGGTGATGGATTCTAACAGTGGGACACCACTCCACCCTTTCTAATACATCCTCCTAATTCAGGGACATTGCACCAGACATGTGACGGATCAACTTAACCAAGTGTGTTTACATTATTAGAGATAAGGAGGAGGATTTTATGCCCACTACGGATATTTTAATTCCTAGCGCAGACTTTTTCATTTAGGGATCTGCTTTTCAGCTTTCAAGCTGAATTCTAATCATGTCTTCTAATCCATTGGCAGCAAAAGGAAAAAAAAAATGAAGGAAATTAGATGCAGCTTGGATAATTGATGTTTGTGTGCTTGGCTTTAATAAAAATACACTGTTAAATTAGAGAGGAGTCTAAAAGGATTCAATCAATAATAAACTGAATCAGGTAGAGAATTCGATCTTGGGTTTTATCGTAATCTTCCAAATAAGCTAGAAGATCAGTTCAAATGATGCTGAGATTCACTTTAACTCTGCTGAAATCTGTGAACATTGTTTATATATGCTTCTGTAGCCTGACTAGATCCTTCATTTCCAGCTGAAAGAACTTTAGCATTCAGACACAGTAGATGGATGAAAAGGTTTTCAGTGTTTCATGTGCACAGAGAACACACTATCTCTGTATTACTTAAGTCTATGAGAAAAATAACCCTCCTGTAGCATATCAGAACCATTATATATCCACATGCTCAGCATCTAATGCCTATGGACTATCAGACGTATTAAGGAGAGGGCAAACTGCCTTCATACAAGATAGGTTACTAAATAGCATCATTATTCTAATAACCATTTTTACCTACCAGAATGCCTTAAAAATGCTTTTTGTATTTCAGCAACATTATTAAGGAAACAAAAGACAGTAGCATATCCATGGAGCAAGCTTTTTTAATGCAGCAAAACAACTGACAGATTTGAAATCTCCACTTGCAACTGATTATGGATTCCTCTGGAGAAATAAGGGAACCCACAATGGCATGGAAACATCACCACTAATGTTGGTAAAACCCCAGTCTCCCAGGCCTCAGCAATTATGCTGGGAAGCCAAAGGGACAGAATCTGAGTGCTGCACTATCACTGCCTTCATGTTAGATATGGTATTAAAACTTTGCAAATACTGGAATAGCCATTAGTCCCACAACTCCTAAGTGCTGTATGAACAGCTACGCAGACACACAGAGAGTATTTTCTCTCTATACGAAAGTAGATATATTTATGTAAAGCTACATATATATAAAATCTATGTCACTTTATTAATGAAACTAACAGTTTTAATTTCCAGTCATTTTTTGGTAGTCAGCCTTGACAAAGCCTGCAATTCTGCTTTGAATGTTTGGCACCAAAAAAAACCCCACACTGCAAATAAATGTAGTTGTGTACTAACCAAAGTAATGGTGTGAGGAGATCACTGCTAGAATTGTATTGGATCACCAACATGATCCACAAGGCTGCCAGGTTCCACAAAAGTAAGGGTATTTTAGGCAGAGCAGAAGCAGCTTCAGCATACCTGGCTGCTTTCTAAAATCAGATAGAGTGTGGGTGCATTTATTATATTCTCCTTTTCTTATTATTTTCTCTAAAAATGTTCCCAGCCTTAGCAAAATGAACGCTGAGATGTGATCATCACACACCTAAGGATGAACAGAGGCAGCACCATAAAGCATTCCACCTTTCCCACAGCCCATCTATAAATCCATACTGGGCACGCCTGGCTGGCTGCAGCCGCTGCTTTCCCCTCTGCTGACCTCCCAAGCCTGCACCAACCACACCAGCTCTGCACACAAGAGAGAGGACAACAGCTTGGCACTGGAAAGTTGCTGTTCCTCTTTGATTTTCCACCTCTGCTGTTACCAGAGAACAGCTCCAACAGGTGTAGGATTACAACGTGCTGCAGCGCCAACAGGAACTTCCTACAAGGCCAAGCTCTGAATCCCCCCTAAAGCAGACATCCAAACATGGATGCAGTTTAACTTCGGCTGAGGTTGCATCCACTCTGGGAGATGACCCAAACATTAGCCGCCCCACAAAGAAGTTGTCCTGCTTTCCCTCTCCCTCCCCAGCACAAAAACACCCCTCTCCTGTGCCTAGTTTCTGCTCGTGTATTTTTGGGAACCTCCTTCACAACCCTCCCTGCATTATCTCATCTGATGACCTCAAAGACTTGCAACAGTTTCCAATTATTCCGGTTCCCTGCATGCCTTGAGACTTTGTACACATCTTTTCCTTTATATGCACACACAAATGCATGAACATTTACAGAGTAAACTATAAATATTATAAAATCACCAATATAATCTCTGACCTTGCTGGAAATTGTGACTTTGAAGTTCAATCCATGTATTTTAGAAGAAAACAAGCTATTCAGCAACTGTCAGTAAAACTACATCTGCAGCACATGAAAAGCTACACTAGCAAAGAATGTGCTCATGGTTTGTCTGATTGAAGTCTGAAAAAAACCACTTTTTATTTCAAGCAAACTGAATTAATTCATTGACTACTCCTAACTCTTTCATCAGCTGGAAGTGTACCCAGACAGTATGAAGCAGATTATATTAGTCAAGTTTTCTTCTGGAGGATGCCACAGGGCACATCTATGTGGAAGACAGTGGGTTTGCATGGTACAGCTGGCAAACATGTTCCTGCCTGAGGGCTCCTAGCATTTTTTGAGGTTAAAACATGCATCGTGTCTCCCAGTCTTTCTGGACAGTACAGTCATATTTTGTGTCTACAAAAGCACCTTCTTCTACCAAATGAAGTCATTAAGTTGCCAAGAAATAAGTAAGAAAAGCAGGTTGGCAGCTCACTGCCAGGCATTTGTTTCTTCCCTCCTTCCTTCAAGAGAATAAACACCAGTGGAAGGACGATATCCCAAATCACTCAAACACGTCGCAGGCTGGGGGGAAGCTCACATTGCTGGATGCTGGGACGAAGGCACTGAAGATCCAGATGTATTCCCAGCCCATGGAGGGGGTGCTGTCACCTACAGCTGGATCCAGACATCCAGTACTGCAAAGATCCAGAAGCCTGACAATCACTGTCACTTAAAACTTTTATATCCCATTCTGATTTTCAGAGATGTTTTACACCTCACATCCCAGGGAATCTCAGTTAAAAGAAGGACATTGCCTTTTAAGAGGTAGATAGCAATAATAAGAAAAAAAACAAACTACTGGGTAAAATGGGATACATAGTTCTTCACTTTAGATCTAATGTGGTGCATTTAACCCTTCCTATTAGTCCACTGGTCTTTAATATTCATTCATTCATAGTTTACCAAATTTGTTTCAATGTGAAAGAAGCAGATTATCTCCAATTCTCAATACAAAGTAATGAAATGTAATAAAAGACAGATGCCATACACTTGCATCTTCACTCTTTATCCTTCTGCTCCAACTGATAAGTCAGATGCAAACATTTTTATCTATCTGTGCATTATTACAGCTTGGACCACAGGTCAAATGTAACCTTTTCTTATTCAGTTTTGAAATATTACTCTAATCCTCTATCTTTTTCTATCAGACAACATTTATGGTTCCTTTGAAAATAAAGATTAAGCTTTCTGTATCTGAGCAGCACGAAAGATTTACAAACACAAAAACATTTGCTTAAAACACCCACTAGAGGACAGTGCAATTCAACGTGGAAAGGGAATATAAAAATCTCTTTGGAGAGGAGAGCAGGGTTATTTTTTCTACTTAAAGCCAAACCGTAAGATTTTGCTTTATAAAAACTATGCAAAATATCCTTCTGCCTCTTTGGGATGGAACTTTGAAAGTCTGAAAGTGGTAAGTTTAAAGAGGTTGAATCAACAAACAGCAAAGCAAGAAAGCTTGCAGTCAGGTGAAGAAATACTGATACCAGGCAATTTGGAATGTCTTGCACTATTCTGAGACAGGTCAAGGTTTAAAATTCACTAGTAATACACCCTGTAGCCATGGCAGGAAAGGAACTCTGATGAACCTCCAAAACACAACTCAGATTTTTCTGTCTGGGGCACTGACTGCTAGGTAAGAAAAGCAGATTAAGGATTTTGTCCAAAGATAATTTTTGGTCTGTATTCAAGAGGTTCCTTAGCAATGCAAATCTCCCTGAGAGCAAATACCTGGGTCTGCCACATGCCACTGTTGTATGTGAAGCCCTGTTCTTGGATGGCAGGGGAGAGGGCAGTACCTGGCTGGCACTGGAGGGAGGCCTTTTGGAAATGCAACTCCTTTAGTGCCATGCTAAGAGTCCCAAATACATTTTTGCAAAGCCAAAACTTGGTAGGTCCAGTTTCTGGCGTGCTAAAACAGCCAGCCTACAGTCTTCAGTCCTTCCTGCTTACGGCAAATTCAGGATCCTATCCTAGAACAGGATAGGAATTTATTGGCTTTTGCTGGTTTGAAAACAATTCAGCAACAATCCTCTGCTAACTGACCAGATCCAGGTTGTGGCCCTTCCTTGGTGTATGAAAAACAGGAAGGCCAGGAGGGGTCTGGAGCAGGGAGAGCTCTGGTACCCTGCAATACCAAAGATACCTCCCAGAATGGACCACCAGGAACATCCCTGCTGTGGGATTTTGTCTTAATTCTCTATAGCACTGACACAAGAATAAAAATTAAGGGATCAGAGCTCATTAATGGAATGAGATGAAATGAGGACTGGCAAATTACACATCACAGTACCACAGTGGAAACGGTCCCCAGAGACATTCCTTTGCCCAGCTCCAAGGAGTGCATGTTTTGGGAACAGAAATATTCCAATTCCAGACACACAGCCTCCTTCAAATCCCAAAATATCATGGCAGGCAGAAATGTGATCTCAGGAACCTCCTTTTCAATGAATTTCAGTGAGAAGTCTCACACCAAGCCTGTTTTGGGAACGTTTCCTCATCTGTAGGACACACACACTGCCCACCCTGCGCCCTGGCACAAACACATCCATCACGATAATCCATCATTCCTGTGCACCCCTTAGCAGGGGATCACATCTGAGACATGTTTAGGAAGCTGCAAACCATCCCATGCTTCCCATGCCTGTGCTCCCACCTGGCCAGGCCTCAGCCAGCTCCTGTCCAGAAGCCACATCCCCCATGTTAATGCAGAGCAGAGTTAATTAATCCCACCTCATGATCCAGGCAGAGCAGGCGAGTGCCTGCAACCATGCAGGCATGTTCTTTCACTGATAGGAAGCACAACCAGCTCCTAATATAATCCTTAGTTATGATAATAAGGGAAAAGAACAAAGAGAGGGAAAACAAAATGTTGAGACCACAAAGTACCATTCTGAAGGATACTTGAGAATCAGGACAATAGCCTTTAGCATTGTTTTGAGGACATAATACAGCAGGTAGTTCTTAGAACAATTGTATTTTTGGTGCAAATATGGCAGGATAACTTTTCTACTAGATCATGGGTATTTGGAATAAATTTGTTCTGATTCTCACTTAAATATCTGAGCTTCAATGTGATCAACACCTGGACGAGCAGAGCAGACTTCAGAACAATCTAGGGAAGACAACTACCTACAGAACCACATATTGCAAGACTGAAAAAACACGTATCATCAGTTCTTGTGTGTCAGATGGGAGTGCAGTATTTCAGATTACCTTTAAATTCCTCTTTGTGCACCCAGAACTAAGAGCAGTTGCATGTTTGGGCCTGATTTGGAGGATGTTAATCCAGCAAAACCAAGATGCACCCACGCCACCCCTCTTTAGGCACAAACAGTACACGTTGGTCATTAAATACTCAGGGAACTCATACTGACTGTTCCATATTAGCATGGTAAGTTATAGACACCCTCCAAACCCACTCATCCACGACACTTTATACAGCAGCATGACTGCAAGTGTTCTTCCACAACAGCAAAGTCTATAAAAATTGATCCAGTATTTGCTGAATTTTTCCTCTGCACTTCAGATTAATTTCTCAGAGGCACATCATACACTTTCTCTAATGTTTTTACTGTCTGAAGTTTCAATTAGATTTTTGCTAAACAGTAATCAGCTTTCTGAAAAATAATGCAGCAGTGTCATCATTACTGAAGCATGTGACACAGGAGGCAGCAATGTGTCCCTGTTATTTCAACAACATGTTCTGCCCTGGGGTGCCTCTGTATACAGTTTCATCATCCTTTATGGTGTGTTAAAAGGCAAAAAGGTCAGACAAGTTTAAATCATTTGAACTAAAACCATGCAGTATTCCTCAAAAGAGGGAACATGTGGAGAGCAAGGATATTTGATGAAGTGGAGCTGGTGCAGGACAGAATCCACAGCGTGGGCTGCTGCCAGATGAATTGTTCAAAGAGTGAGTTACACTGGATGGTGCGTTGTGGCGTGTGACAGACACCTGGCAGATTACCAACGCCAATAAATGGCACAATCACAAATACCACAACAAGGCTTGACTAAACAGAACTGTTGATTTGATGACTTTCTGTACAAGACTTTGTGTTTAATTCAATGGCCAGTTAAAAATGCATGTACTATCAGTTTGGAGACATCTCAAGGTGTGCCTTCTCTCTCCCTTCTCATTTGACTTCTTCCTAAGTCCAGCTAGAACGTGCCTTGCTCCAAACAGAGAGTTACTTCATAATTCAGGCAATAAAAAACCCAAAACCAAACCACCAAAAACCAAAGCCCCACTAAGATCTGAAATCTTGATTTGAATAATATTTGAGGTCCACTAGTGAAATTTATTTCCCAAAACGGAAAGTCACCAGAATCTATCTTTATTTCCTCTTTAGAAATAGCCTTAGATATACAAATACTATGTTTATTTGGAGTATCAAAGTACTAAGTAAAAGTACCCATCACAAGGGAGAAGAGAGATGAAGAACAGCTATTGTGCTCTAGAAAGACGTCGGACGTTCCTTTTTGTCACCTGAGAAACATCCCTTACTTCTACTCCCCATGCAGAAGAGAATGAATGAAATGCTATAGAAGCTCCTATGTAGGTCAGGCTGCTTTTCTTACTGAGACAATGGAAACTTTTAAAAAGGAATTCTGTACTTCAAGAAGCTTAATTAAAGTATAAAAATGCATTGTCATGGGTACTGAACTGCATATACACATTTGAAATCTCCAAATAATTAAAACACGTTCTTTTACAGTAACATTGTAGTCATCAAAAACGTGAATTGCTGTGCTCATTAGGTTCCTAATTACTACCACATAAAAATCAGCTCACTTTTAACACGTAGTAAAACAAAGCAGAACTAGTAAAACTCAGAAAGGTACTTAGAAGAGTGATAAAGACATGGATAAGCTTTGTACACAGAATATTCTAAATATACCTCAACTTTCCATCTTAGCAAAGGAAACAGAAAGAGGATTCAGAGCCAAGACTGCAACTAGCAAGGGAAAAAGGGAACCAGGTGCAACCATTTTGTACGTGCCTCCAGGTAGTTTTATTTCTTAGTCCTTAGTTCTTGTAATGAGATGGTGAAAATACAAAAGGGGTGCTTTTACTGTTATTTTCAAATACAGCAGACAGTTATAGTCTGAAATGCTGCCACAGGATATTGGTTATGTCAAAAGCTTACATGAGTTGAGAACATACAGCAACAAATTCCTGGAAAGAAAACCACCGTAGACTTGTAAATACAAGGATATCAAAGATCACTAGGAAGCATCCTCAGACACTTGTCCTCTTCTTGTGTTCCTCTTTACCTGCCTCTGGCTACTGCTCGAGAAAACAGATCAGATCAAGACAAATCCAAATCTTACTCAAGACAGTTACATTCTTCCAGTAAAACACACCTTACATTTCTTTAATATATCTATGCAACCCTTTTCCAAATTAAATCACAAAATAGTTGGTGTCTGAGTCATATGTTCCTTTATCAGTTTCACTGATTATGAATCTGTCAAATCTCAGCATTACAACTTAGCATCAATCAGGAATGTGGCACTGGACAAGTGATTTGTGATTTTGATTTCGTCTCCTTTTATTTTAATACAATTCCTTGTGCTTTCCTATCCTTTCAAGGATCAGATCCCAGTCAAAAGATGGGAACAGAAATTAATGCCTATGACTTTGCCCACATATGGAACATGCTTAAGAAGAGCTTATGTGTCCTCTTCCTCTTGCTTCATCCAGCCTCTGGTGCTCAGCCAGAGGAGAGGAGCTTATTCCTGGGACATACCAAGCTCCAGATGGAACACAGCTTAAGCAGAATTAGGACATTCTCCTCCCACCTTGCTAAACTCAGCCTGCAACACTCCCTGACCACCCAGGAGCTCACACTTCTCCCAGTGGTCACCAGCAGTCGGTGACCAGCAGGACTTGCTTCCACCTCAACATTAGTGAGAATTTTTGTTCCAGAAATGCCTCTTCCAAAGGCTGTCCACTCTGGCATTATATATTAAAGACAGTCACCTTAGACTGGACTGCTGAAAGATGGATAATGATCGTTATCTTCTGCAAGGTTTATATAAGGTAATTTAAACTAAGTGTGACAGTTCAAAAATTAATGGCCAGTAATAACATGCCCACAAATAGGATGCTAAGCTAAGAACCGGATTATTGCAAAATGGGATGACTCAGGAGTTGACAAAGTGGTTCTACGTACTTTTTTGGACTGTCCTGTAACTTACAAAATCATAAAATGCAACTTAACATTTTTTCCTTAAAGCAAGGGGGAAAAGATTGGCCTGCATCTTGGACAAGTACAAATCAGTGATGTCACTTCACTCTTCCTAATAATTTAACCTACCGTCTTCATCTTCACTGAACTTTTTTCACCTATTTTCTGCATTAAAAAGGGAATCACCTTCAGAGAAATAATTATTCGATAATAATCTCCCATCCACTTTTCACAGGTTTATCAAAGCATCTTGCAATAAAACCAGAACTGAATGTTTTAGCCACAACCCCAAAGTGATATAATCAGCAAATCTGAACTGTGAAAGAAGTTACAGAGCTACATTAAGAAACAGATGGAGTGAGCCTAAAACAATCACAGATAAGCCAGCATAAAGGAACTTAACTTTAGATTAATCAAGGTTGGGATGCTCAGGGCAACCATGGGGAGTCAAGCACATTAAAATTAACAGGAGACTCATGTAAATCACAGGCTGCTTCTTATATCTCACCCCAGTTCAGAACAGAACAGAACAGCACACGGAATTGTAGGTGTCCCTGTTAACCATATTCCCTTGCTTTACAAGTGATTTTGCAGTATGGTCAAGGAAAATATCTATCTCAAAAAATGGCTCTCATAGACTTGTTAACTTCAATGAGAATTGGAAAAAGCTTATGAGGATTAAAACTCCCACATTAAATTGCAAAAAATTGTCAGAACAAGCCTCAAATGTATGCTCTCGTAACACTTGAAACTAAGTATGACGAAAACAAACAAATAGCCAGCAAATACTCAGTTATACAACCAACCACACTTCACACAGCCAAAAGCTGTCACTTGGCTTCAGTAGCACTTTTTCTAAATTCAGATTTTCTGCTGGTTTTCAGCAACTAAAATGTAGTTCCTTGGTGAGGATTCAAAAGATACAAAGAGGGAACTCCCAAATAAAAATTAATTCAGAATGTTAATATAGTGCAAAATTCAATGCCAATATTTAATGCTAAGCACGCAAGTCCAGCAGTGTCTCATACCTTTTAATCTCAAAATCAGATAAGCAAGTACATCCAAAGCAGATTACTTATTCTACAATTTGAGAGCATAAAAGTGAAATTGCACATTTATATCTTCTCATGGTGACATTTTTTTTAATTTCCTGCTGGATGATCCACAAAAAGGTAAAATTCCCATTGTTAGAATCTATTTCCTCACCTGAGAAACACACCTTGGTTTCCAATACACACAGTACCAAGACAAACGTGATCTGGGCTAAACTGTAGAAGTGAATTGAAAGTCCATGTTTCAAAAGAAAACAATGCAAATGGTTATAACCAAGGAAATGAATGCAGGCAGAAACAGTTTAATGCATGCATTGCATGTAGTTTCTGTTAATTACTTTTTAAGTACTTAGGCACAGTAGCGGCTAAAGAGGAATCACATAAAAGGGAGATTACATAAAAACATTTCCAACTGGGTGTTTCATGCTGAGCCACAGCCTGTAATAGCAGTGCTGATTAACCAGAACAGCCTTGGCTTCACTTCCAAGGCCTTTAATGGCCCACCATAATCTTAGCCACAGAATGGCTTGAGTTGGAATGGAACTTAAAGGTCATTGCAGTCCAACCCCTTTGCCTTGGGCAGGGACACCTTCTATTATCCCAGGTTGCTCCAAGCCCCGTCCAACCTGGCCTTGGACACTTCCAGGGATGGGGCAGCCACAGCTTCTCTGGGCAACCTGTGCCAGTGTGGGAAGAAGTTATTTCTTATATCTGATCTAAAAGTACCATCTTTCAGTTAAAAGCTACTCCCCTTTGTCCTGTCACTCCAGGCCCTTGTAGAAAGTCCCTCTCCAGCTCTCTTGGAGCCCCTTTAGGCACTGGAAGGTGCTCTAAGGTCTCCCTGGAGCCTCCTCCAGGCTGAACAACCCCAGCTCTCTCAGCCTGTCTTCATAGCAGGGATGCTCCAGCTCCCAGATCCTCTTTGTGGCCCTCCTCTGGGCTTGCTCCTACAGATCCATGTCATTCCCACCTTTTCTTTTTTCCAGCATCAGCAGGAGAGGTTCCTGCCTAGATTCTGTCCTGCCAGGTGATGACTGAACTGCTTTGCTACAAGTCCCTGTTCCAGACAGTCCTTCTTTTTTGCATAGAAAACATCACAAATACATTTCTGTGAGACGTCAGCCCAAAGATTTCTCCCACACTTTGGGGAACCAACACTTAGTCGAGGAACTTGAACTGAAAAAGGTTTTCTTGAATTTACTTGATTTGATAAAGCCATCTCCCAACAAAGTGTGGACACACACTACAAACCTCAAGCTGAGCACTCTTCAAAGCCAAGATACCCTGCAGCACTCTCGACAGCTCTCACCTCAGTGACACCTTCGAGTGTTTACAAAGCGCAAACAAAAGGACTCTGGTTTACTTCTGCCTAATTAAAATGTTTTAAAAGAATTTAATTATAAAATGCCAAACTACACAAATGTAAAGATCTTTCCTATAGAGAATTAGTGATGAATTGAATGTTGTTTTTTTTTAATCAAACTGTTGGCAAGTGGTGTGGGTTTCCTGTTTGTAAACAACCATATGAATGCTAAACATATTTATTCACAACTTGACATGAAATACAGCTCTGTAATTAATCATTTCCCTATCTAAGTCAGAAAAAATAAACCCCCAAACTTGTACCCCCTCTTATTATGAAATAGTCAGCTACACATAAATGAATAATTATCTGAATTATCAACTATCTACAGATGTGCAGCTCTTTTCAGCCCAGACAATGGCATTCCCCTGATGCAAACTGCTAATCCCACACACATTCACTTATTCTTTGTTTAAAGTGAGAAAAACTCCTTAGTTATTAAATATGCTCAATCATGGGCTATTAAAACTATTGTTTCATGTTATCTATTAATTGCAGGCTTCCCTGTCTATATTCACTGCTAAAGTGCCACCCCTCTTATTAATTGAAAAATGCCTGCCTGAGTGGGTAAAATGTTAAAGGCCATGGGTTAAGACTAATTCTGCAAAAATAAGGAAACTCTTAAGCTGTGAAAAGTTGTCATTGGAATTAACTGCTTGAAATCCTGTCTTATTTTGAAAGCATAAAGGCTGAGTTTCAGATATTAAAAAAATACTCAGTAGGACTTATTTAATTTCAGGCTTAAATAATTTGCAAGAATAGTTTGCTTTCCATATCAACAAGATGTTTAGATCTGAAAGGCTGTATGATTGCACTCCCTGTAAGACCTTACTTTAATCTTCTGAAATGCCAACAATTAGGAGTCAATATGAAGACAGAGGAAACCATATTGCTCGTGGGAAAAGACTGAATTCTTTGTAGGAATATTATATTGATCCAAAAGAGACCAAAAATGTAATCTGCTGCTTGAATATGGTTTTGAATGTAATGGCAGCATTTGCATGCTTTTTTCTCCACTTCAATAGGAAAAATAAATGTACAAGAACGAACGTAGCCGCAGCACAAGATCTTTACAAATTCAGTACGCTCAAACAGAATAAAAGTAATATGCAGTCATATTGACCAAGCGACATCTTTGACAGACAAAAAATCTTCTGCTGGTAAAATAAACAAAAAGCTACAACACACACACAATTAAGGACACGGAAGATGTGCCAAGACCTAGACTAGAACAGCATGGTGCCACCTCCTTTAAAAAGATCTTTTTCATTATAGCTAACCTTCAACTAACAAAGCACCAAATTTCTTACAGACTTAATGTGAGATTGCTCCAGAAATTTAATACAGAAACTTAAGAATCAATGATTTTATTTAGATACTTGTAACTCATGTACAGTACTGCAAACTAGTTTGCCTCGGTGCGGTGGGAAGAGAAGTGGGAAAGGCGGAGAAACAATTTAACTTTATAATCCATGAAGTCAACAAGAATGATTCTTGAATAACAACAGATAATAAAACATTCATTATCAAAGTTTCACTTTGTTGTTTGTCTTCAGTGTCTGCAGCTGACAGATACACTAATTTATAATCCTCTGCCAGTTGCAAACTGGCAAACCCTTTTGAATTAGTCCTTCGACTTGAGCCTACGAATTTAATTGTTTCCACAAACAACTGGGCAATGTTTCAAGACACCCAAAAACCCCTATATCGTACCTAGCAGGAAAACCAACAGGCTGTTCCCTGCCATTTCCTGGAATGCTGGTCCTGTTCAGAATTAAACGCAACCTGGATGAAAAATTTAAGAAGCATCCAAAGTAATGTACCAAGAAAATCTCTTTGCCCTACAAACTTCTGACTAGTTCCAATTTTGATCCAAATTAGAAGCATATCTAACCCTCCAAGGACTTTCATTAAGTAGCCCAAAAAAGAATTTGTGTGTGTTTAAACCTGCTCTACTGTATGTAATTCACCAGGAACACTTTAAACAGAGTGAAAATTGCTGTTCATATCAATGAAGAGAAATGCTCTCCTCAGTTTTGTTACAAAACTAAGAGTGAAACACTACATAAACTGCATAAAGAAGAATTTCTACTTAAACAGAGAAAATCAACGAATTAAAGCCAAGGTAAATGGTACAGTGATTACTGCATTGCTCCTTTCATTTGGGACTATTCTGATCATATCGAATTAAAGAGATTGTTCAGAAAATCCTCTATGAGCACATGATCAAAGCTATCTCAGAAACACGATGATTACCAGTCACAACTCCAGGCAACATGTTGCTGCAGACAAAATCGATGTAAATCAGAAAGGAGAAGCACTGGAAAAATGGGATAGGTCCTTGTTGAAACAGTCAGTACATCTCTCATAAATACTCAAATACTTTATAGTCACTATTTCTTGATTTTTCAACCAGGCAGATGACAAACCCCAAATATTTGATTAACAATATATCAAGAGGCCTTGGAATTTAGAATTAAAGAATGAACTGTGTCAGCAAGTTATGGCCACTCATGCATTATAATTGAAATGCACAAGCATTTGTAAAGGTCCCTTTGCAAGAGGTTACCAAAGGAGTTACTCAATGTGGATTGCCAGGGATTAAGAATAAAACAGGCTGGATTTGGAAAGCAAAATGCAAAATGAAAAGGGTCAGTTTTCACTTTGGCAGATATCTACCAGTGAATGTCTCAAAGTTTAATTTAAAATGTAAGTTCTCCAGAAAGATGAGGAGTGATACAACCAGTGGTCTGAAGAAAGCAAATTAACTGGTTATAGTTGATGGAAAACAGAAGGAACAATGTGACAGCGATATTGAAATGATCTGATTTACCACTTCCTGCACTCTTCCACCTGTGAATTAATTCCTCTGCTCAAGTAGAGCAGTGAGATTAATGTACATGGGAATGGTTTACTCATCCTGTCAAAAAACCAAAACCTGCTCAAAGCCCAGATAATCAAGTTTTTATAACAAAGCACCAAAAGACACACGCAAAATTCTTTATTTTTCTATAGGTTTACAAATACTCAGTTTAGCAGAGATAAGAAAAAGTCTTATGCAGAACTTCATTGCAATGGATTCAAATGTAAACAGGTGTGGTCCTTGACAGAGCAAACAACATAAATATACTTGGATTTCATTAATCCTTATGCAATGAATATATTCATTCATTCACATAAAGAGAACATTCTTGTATAGTCACCTCTATCAGAAGTACAGAGAATATATGAAACAATTTAAAACAATCCACCGCTATTAAATTATAATCTTAGATCCATCTTTACAAATATATTTAACCACTCCAAGCATATGGATTTTATAATTGAAAAGTCAATACAACATTTTAGTAAATTAAAAAAAAAAAATCAGGAAATCTGAATTTTGAATCTGTTTTATTTTTGGTCAGTAATTGCCTCTTAAGGGGTTTCTTTAACCCTTCTCTTTTAATTAGCCATCTGCTAAAGGCTACCATCAGAGATATAATAACTAGTAGAGATGACAATTCTGATCCAAATTGGCAATACTTTTGCTCGTGTCCTGTGTTTATTGATTCTGTATTCTTTTCCTTCAAGGACAGGCACTTGGAGTACAGCAAGCTCACGGTATTGGTGTTTCAAAGGAGGCTTAGTCAACATCATCCTTTAATGCAAATTGCCAAGGCAAGCCCAAGGACATGACAGCTGACTGTCACCAGGATGTTTGGACTCTTGGTCTAAACACACCTCAAACTGGACATTGTTTTTTGCACTTACTTACAAAGAGCCCTCATTCAATGTCATGACCTCAGTTATTTTCTGGCCTGGACTTCAAGTTTCCATAAAATCTCCCTTCCTGCAAAACAACTATCGTTCAGCTAATCACCATCATAGCCAGCCTCATTATTACCTGCTAGGCTTTGATTACCAGGACTTCAGCAAATCCAATATCTCTGATTTTCTCTTATGGCTGCAGCTGTGAAAACTACTTCTGGAGAACACTGGAACTGTCAGAAAATGCCAAAGCGGTTCTACTCCGAGAGCTTGCTGCTCTCCCTCTGGTATAAAATGCACACACAAGTTACAAAGCTACTTCTGAAATAACTGTCCACTCTTCAGGCTTTGAAATCAAAACCCAGCAAGTCCTTCTTGTGTCTGTCCAAACCCTTCTGCCCCATTCAACACTGTGGAATTACAACCCTACTTTATGCCCCACATTCATTATTTGACAAAAAAACTCCACGAACCCATCTAATGGCAGAGCTGTGAATGGTCGCAGTTAATGCTTCACATGAGGAAGGAACTGGAATTCTCTCGAACATTTTACAGCCAAACAAACAAGAATTTACTTATTGTTAAATCACAAACCATACAGTTCCTCGGTCAGGATCTACATTTAGCTACAGTCATCGGTTGCAGTGTAGGCAGGACAAACTGTTTTAAAGCACAGAATAATGCAATAGTTCACCTTGTATATTGCTGAATGGGGATGTCACCAGGATGTTTGGGTTTTCACTTCACTTACTGGTTATTTTCAGGCCTTCCCATGTATGGCAAGCATTTGTAAGCATTCTTCTAAAAACATCTTGGTCCATTCAAAAAAATAGTCAAAAAAAAAGCATGGACACCGTTCAACACTGCACAAAGCTGCAAATAGTAATGACTTAAATGTGTACAAGCCCTCAAAGAAACAAAACCCATTGCATTGATTTCTGGATAGCTATTTTGGTTTCCCAATTATGAAAAAGCTACAGGTAGCAGTTTTCAGTATAACGTGATGCTGCAGTTGTCGCCTGTTTCTCATTAATTTTTCATTCCTACAAGAAAAAGTCTTTCCTGGGAGCACTAAGTGTCAGTGCAAGTCTGTTTCATTCACTTTTCAACACCAGACATGTATTTATTCCTAAGTTTTCAATTCCATTGCATAGCTTGCTATGCAACTTGCACACATCAACCCCAGCAGTAGACAGCTTTTCACCAAAAACTTGTAACTTGACATATACCTTGTCTTGCCTTAGGCTTAAATTGACTAATTCATCTTTCACTTGAGGTAAAGTCTCCCATTTAAAATGTTTTAGTAGGAAAAGGCAGATTTTACAAACTGAACCAGAAAAAGGACTTACAGCATCTTTGTCACACTTTCAAATTTGATATTATGCACAGCTGTTAAGGAAGTCTTTAACTTAATTTTGCTGTTGCTATCTACATGAAGTTTCTGCTTTCTGGATACTCCTTCCGGTGCAAAACATGAGGACTACAAAGCAATGGTTTTCTCAGTCCTTTCTCCTCTTAGAATTCAATTTAAGTCTCACATTCTCAGATTTTTGGCAAGAAAATGGAGTCGGAGGAGTTACTCAGAATATCAAAAACTCACTTAAGAAATTCATTCTATTACACTACTGAGTGGAACACCACAGAATAACTTTTGACAGGAGACAGCTAATACTTCAGAAGGTAACAACATACTACATACAGTAGGTTAACTATGGAAGAGCTTCCAGGAATCTATGTGGTATCTGCCTGAACTAAGGATGAAGATTGAGAATTTCTTCTAAAAAAGACATATGCTAATTCAATCACAGAACTCTGACCTCAAGGCAGGGATTTTTGTTTAGGTGTTTGTAGGAAGTCAAACTAGATGATCTTAAAGGTCTTTCCTAATCTTCAAATCTGTCTCAAGGAGCACATACAAATCTGGGATTGTATAACCTCCATGTACCTCAATGTTTTCAGCATATTACTGACATAAATTTGTTCTAACTCTACAGTAACAGGGTAGCTGATCATCAGAATATCCATCAGCTGCTCCCTTGACTGCTCATTGTGATGGCAGGACACAATGAGAGGGCAGGGGAGTTCAAACTGGAAAATAAACTCAGCATATACGGAAAGCTGGGCTGAACAGAGCAAAGAGGGGAAGAACTCCTTGCCCCAAATGTTTTGCTCATGAATTTGCTCAGTTTTGTAACCCTAGCAAAGACAAAGATGAGCTGATTTTCATCATTTCCCCTTTAATAGCACAAACACTCATGTGCTGAATTTGGGACAAAGAGTACATAAAAGTAGTGCATTTGGGAGATTGCTGGAAAGAACCATTTCCAGGTGAGACTGGAAATGTGCATCCTCTCTTCCAGGTGTCACTGTTCCCTGTCCTGCAGCTGAAGGCCAGGAATTGTGAACAGCAGCAGGACTGCCAGCTTGATTTTCACTTGTATTTGAGGCACACAGGCCACTTTGAGCCCTTTTCATCCACACAGCAAAGCTGATTTGCAGCAAATGAAATGCTACATCACATTATTCTGTGAAGAACTGCTGAGAATAACACTGTTGAGCACTTAAATCAAGGAAAGGTACGCCCTTTGGCATGGAAATAAGACACAGGTATGTACTTACCATGTGCCTGAACAGGGGAAGGGCCTGCATAGCAAAGGGTGTTTAGTGGAAGCCACAACATCTCCTTTAAATGTGAAAACAATGTTAGAAGCACCATTACATGGCCAGTTCTCTGACCAGGCAGCTGCACACAGCCTACAGTCACATTTCTACAACTGTATTTATCCTGATGTTACGAATTTTACAGTTGAATTAGTGAATAAAATAAAAGCAACCTGAGCAGTGAAAATTCAAAACTATTATTACTCCAGTAGACTAATAATATTAGTGACTGTCTACCTACAATGATATATGATAGACAGGGTAGCTACTAAACCATTCAAACCATATATTTTAGAAGTCTGTATAATCCTTCCTCTCTCCCCCTCCTCAAATATTTATTTTCCACAGCAATAATGACCTCAGTATTCAAGGCAGCCTTTGAAGATTAATGACCACTGGAGGTTAATGGTCCTCAGCTATTCTTCAAACCATCAACTCCTCCCAGCCAGTCATTAATCCACAAGAAATGCCTTATAGCTTCACTTATTACTGCTTAAGCATCAAGCCTGTAAATTTTCAGGGCATTAAATCTCAAAAAGTAACCTTTTTCTCTTCATAGACCTCTATTTCAACAAAGCAGACAGATGAGATGAAAATGACTTCGTTTTACAGGGATTCTCCTCAACTTTACGAAAGAATAGCATTTATTTGTGTTTTTTGCATTTATTTGTTTTGGGCACTAATAAATAACATCTCCTTTCCTGTCACAATATAGATACCAAACCTTCTTCAGCCAGCATGACTTTGGCACCTCTATAAATACATGCTCTCCCTCAGCTCAGCCCAGCAGGAGACCACAGCAGAGGATGTGGCATTGCACAGCTTAGGTCACACAACCTGGTTTCCAACACTGCTCTGCCTCTGGCTGTTGGGTAACTTGGGAGAGTATTGCCACCTCCAGAGAACTCTATCCTGTTTACCTTTAACTGCTTAAGGAAAGGAAGAGTTCCACTGTAGGATGAGGACGGAGAGACCTTGATTTCAGCCCAGGTTTCTATTCCGTACTTCAACATAAACGATTACAACAAATCTTTTCCAAGAGCCTGTTAAACTCAACATTCCCCTGTACATAATTTTGTACACTGAAGTGGTACAGCATGTAAAAATCATCGAATCATAGAATGGCTTGGGTTGGAAGGGATTTGAAAGCTCATTCAGTGTCACTCCCTGCCACGGGCAGGGACACCTTCCACTATCCCAGGTTACTCCAAGCCCTGTCCAACCTGGCCTTGGACACTTCCAGGGATGGGGCAGCCATGGCTTCCCTGGGAAACTGTGCCAGGGCTTCAGCACCCTCACAACCATCACAACTCATCTCCTTTCCTCCATACCATTTATTAGTCTTTTAAAAAGTCATGGCACATGATTTGCTTTATCGTTCCTGGATGCCAACAGAATAAGCCATCAAAAATGGCAAAAAATGAAGTCTTTCTTTAAATAGTGACATCATCAATGACATTTAATCAATATCCATTCAGAAGGTTAATTATACAAAGGTATCTAATTTAGACACATTTGATCTAGGCAGTCCATCAATCATCTAAAGGGTAGCCTTTCTTAACCCTTTTCTTTCCTTTTCTCTTATTCTTTTAAATGGACATTAAGTTTTACATTTTTGCCTTATTGTAATGCTTTAGCTAATAAGATGTGTTTCACAAAGTGTTCACAACTCTGACATTCGAGAGAAAATGAAAAATTCTTTGTAGAGTTCAGTGTCCACAGATATGACAAACACAGCAAGATTTCATTATTCCTCAATCCTTTTCCTTGAGGAAAACACCACAACAGATTCAGAAAAATGTTGACATTAAATTTAGAAAAAGACTAGACATAGTATCAGACTATTATCATGCTCATTTATATTGGCACTCAACGAGCATTAGTCGTGAAGGCAGCAGGGCTGGCTGTCAAACGTGAGCAAATTGACAAGCTATTAGAGTGCCAACTGCAGGGATTCAATTAGAACATTTACTCCAGTACCAGCAAAGCCTTGCTTTTAAGATAAGGCAGAAATGTGGTCTGTGTTGACCGGGAAATAAAGATAGAAAATTAATAGGCATAGACAGAAATATATCACTTCCTTTCTGCTATAAAAGCTACAAACAAAGAGATTAACTCAAAAATATGAACTCTAAAAAAGGTAATATCCATCACAAATCAAAGGAAATCAGTCATGGTTCTGTCCCAGAGACTGACAAGCTCTGTGATCTCCTCGAAGCTACTTTGGGATCCCAGTCTTGGGACCCTTCAGCCTTGGACACTGACACTTTGACACTGACTTTTCCCCCAAGCACTGAGTAAATTTCAAGAAGAGCTGGGGAGTTTTAACAATCTCTTAAGACAAAAAAACATAAAACCCACAAGCCAAACCTGACAAAACCTTACGCAGACACATCTTCACAGAATATTCTGAATTGTAAGGGACCCACACAGATCACTGAGTCCAGCTCTTCAGTGAATGGATCGAACCCCTGATATTGGCACTAAATGACACCATTCCCATTTCCCTACTAATCTTTTCAGAGTCTCTGCTTCCTATACCAGCAAGGTGTTGAATAGAGAGGTACTTGGTTGCCGCTTCCTACCAGGGAGGTGGATTTGGCTCCGTGTTCAGAAGTGCCACTGCAAACCGGGGCATAGGGGCTGAAAGGACAATCCATAGAGGAGCAATGGAAAGATGTTAGGAATACAAATTCCCACATGGGAAAGGATGAAAACTCAGAAGAAGAGGAGGAACTGTACAAGTAACTCCTACAGAAGTTTGGGTATACTGAGAGAACACATTTGAAGCCAGATCCTGTTTCCAGATGCAAATCTGGAATTACACCACAGCCTCCAGAAACAGCATTTCACACCTGCCATCTTCTGTGCATGCAACCAGATGACTAATTCAACCCCAAAAAATACCTATGAGGAGTTCCAGTTACTCACTTGACAGACCATGAAATATCCTTCCTTTTTCCGCCTACTTACTTTAAAGTTTTCCAGATAGATGGCTTGCACTTTATTTCAAACATGAAGTGATTTTTGGCAGGACTCTGCAAACAGAAATGCAGACTGAGTAAGGGAAGAACCTACTCAGCAGACTCCTTGCCTCATCAGGAAGGGCACACACAGAGCTAATTTCAGGATCAAAGTCTCACACTATAGCTCTTGCTGATAGGACTTTTTTTTTTTTTTGATGATATGCACTTCTCTTTGTTTTTAAAAATGTTTAGTTCCAGTTTTACTAAGATTAAATAATTATACTCCCTCCTTCATGTTTACACCTTTTATACACTTCAAAATGCTCAGCATGTCCCTCCTCCCAGGGAGTATAATTTCTTACCACTTCCCCATAACCCTTTCACCCCCCGCCTCCATTATTTTTGATGTTTTCTTTGATTTATTCAGACAGAGAAGTTTGACAGAAGAACAAAATGAAGGCATTTATGCCAGGTCCAATTTATCAAAATCTACACAAGAATGATTTCAAAGGCCAGGAAATAAAAGTTTTCCCTTTTCACATATTTACAAAATGCAATCAAAATTCACCAAATCCCCTAAAAAAATATTAACAAGGAAAAAAGAGAGAACACTTTTACTGTAGCTCAGGATAGGAAAGGTACACTAGAGCTTTAAAAACTCTGGACTGGAGAATAGCAGCAAGATAAGGGAAGTTTGCTTGAAACTGTTATGATAAAAGTGTGTATGAACCATGCATGGAAAACTGGTATGTGTGATAGGGAAAAAAAAGGGAATAAAAATTAATAGGAGATTGTGTGGGAGCCTCTAAAGGTTTCATTGCTGTAAGCTTGAAGTGACAACATCTCTAATGGGTGCCAGAGATAGGAATGTCCTATGTGGATTTCCCCCCCATGAGTTGCAATAATCATAAAGATAGAGTATCTGCACCATCACATTCTGTTTCATGCCATTTATTTGATTTTGGCTTTTTGATGTTGGTCTTTGGAGGAAATCAGTTTCTGTAGAAACAATTTTGTCACTGATGCAGCAGGTGAAAAGTTGTGTCAGCGAGAAGTTAGTTTATGTATCATTTTGAAATCTGAAGGGGTGGTTTGGGTAAAAAAATGACATAAACTGTACTGAAATGTGTGTTCTATCTGTGGCTGCACCCACTGCCCTGACCCAGTAGACAAACAGTGCTTCACTGCATTGCATCCGACACATGGAGAAACCTGCTCCCTTCACTCTGCAGCCAGTCAGCAGCTGAGAAAGAACAGTAACTCAAAAATTTCCAACTCCAGCAGAATTTGGACCTTTCAGACACAGTTCCAAGGGAAGGATTCTGTCTTCGCATCCCACCTTATGCAAGAGAGGAATCCTGCCTTCAACAAGGTCTTTGCCTTGATCCTAAGTCTCAAGAAACAGATCATCCCTGTCTCACCTATTCCTGATGGTTTTTCTAAACTGAATGAAATTACTCCAGTTTTTCTTGAAAGCTGAGACAGCTCCTCCTGTCTTCCTAGAATGATTTTCCAAGAAGTGCTGCTACAGAGCTGCTGTGACTGTAGGAACCCTGCTGAGTTAGAATGAACCACAGAATGGACTGGAAGGAACCTTAAAACTCATCTCATTCCACCCCCTGCCATGGGCAGGGGCACCTTCCACTATCCCAGGTCGCTCAAAGCCCTGTCCAGCCTGGCCGTGGACACTTGGCTTCAGTGTGCACACAGAGAACACTGCTTCAGGCTCTGTACATGTGCCGAACTGCATAGGTGCATTACCTAGGAAAAAAAATCAGTTCAATTCACTCTGCACAGAAAAGAACTAAACAGGTATTAAGGATCCAGTATGATTTTAGCAGATTAATGCAAACCAGCACTAACACTCCAGTACCAGGAGATTTATAAATAACAGAAATATCTCACTGAGGACAGAATCAGACCTTGACTGCTCATGGAAATAAAGCTTTTTCTCTCCCTATGGCAGTTTTGAAATTTCATCTCCAACTCTGAAAATAGAAATTTCAAAGTTATTCTCAGCTAAATCCATAGAAGCACTGACCTTCAGCATCTGTAGTGCTCAAAGAAAAAGACACTTGCACTTCTGATTGACAGAGCCATTGAAAACACAGTCTCAGCAGCTCCAGTGTGAGTGTTGAGAAATGCAACCTGAGCATCTACAACTCATTCATTCGAACTTATTGAAGCAGTTTTTCCTTGTCAGGAGAATTGTACAATTCAAGATTCAGCCCTACAGATAACAGCAATCAGGAAACCACTCTCACGTACGAAGTGATCTTAAGCATTGGAGTGACAAAATAAAGCACTTCTTCCTATAAAATTCCAAATCAATAGGAAAGTGCCTGCTTTCAATTAAAATCTTGAATTATCTTTTGTATTTACTACTTCTAGAATCCATAAGCAATTTAGGTAAAATATTAATACTGAAAAAGCCCCTTACACCTTAAAATAAACTCCAAGCTGCAAATTAGCCAAACCTCAACTCAATGACTATGCAAGTGTGGTTGCAAAAGATAAATCTACTCTGTTCATTTCAAAGAACAGCTTTCTACCATACAAACTCTTCCTGGAAGAGACCTTACTTGGATCTTTCCAGCTTGTGATTGCACAACTGATTCCTAGAAGCCTTGACATGCCAGTCCCCACGCAGACCATGCAGCACTAACACGAGTGAAAACCAAAGCACACAAATGTCACAGCCCCTGTCCTATGCTCCTCAGAGCAGTCTCCAAACTCACAAATCAGAAAAATACATCCAAGTTTCCTTAAGAGACAGGGATTAAGAAAGAAACTTGTGATATTACCTGCCTCCATTTATTTTAAGTGAAAAGTACTCAAAAATACTTAGAGAATTGCCTTAAAACCTTTCCAGAACTGGGAAATATTGTTACAGCTTTAAGTGCTTTTGCCTCAAACTCTTTCAGACCTTCTGCTATCTAAAATATTAGATAATGCCTCAGTGGGTTACCAAGTTAAACCCCCTCGTTCAGGGCTGAAAAGCTCTTGAATACATGAGCAAGATCAAAGCAGGTAAGCTCAATAAACTGTGTAGTCCCTGTTTAGGGACTTGAGGAGCATCACTTCCACAGCATGTTGGAAGTAATTTTCTCTGGTGACATGCTATGTTTTGTCTTACTGAACATTTAACCTCTAGATCTGGACAGCACACATTTGGCACCAGCACATTTCTTTAGGGAACACCAGAGTGGTTACTTCAAGTGACAGTTTTCTAATTATTCTGTCAAGCATCAATCTGTGAAGTTCCCAGTTCCTCAGCACCCTGACTGACAGGGCAATCAGCACTTTACTTAAAGCCTCTAGAGCTGTTCTGGCCTGACAAATGCTTTAAGAAAAAAACCAACCCAACCAATCCCTCCTCCCCAGTGGGAAACTGGAGTGGAATATTTGACTTCCAAAACAAATCCTCACTTTCTGCAAATACAATTCCACAAAGTAACTAAAAAATTGTATTAGCATATAACATGCACCTCTAGAGAAGGAAGAGCTGACCAAAGCAGTATTTTCTTTTATATTACAATAATTCATTTGTGACATTTTGGACCAAATCAGCTGATGAAAGTGCATCAAAACCAGAGAAGGAACTCAGATAGCACAATCATTTTCACTGAAGTTTTCTCTTGAGAGAGGGAAAAGAGCCCCACCTTTGAAGCACTTTTAGCTTGATTCCAAGTTCCCTTGATTTCTGATAAACATCACCTTCCTCTGCTGAGGGTGGTATTGTGACTCTGGGGACTTACAGCACCTCTGACTGTAAGAAGTGAGAAAACGAGGGACTTGCTGAGTGATAAACAATTATCCCTGTACCAAGTTCAGGGAGTAAGCTATTTAGTAGTCATGACCACAATTTCCCAAATAACATGAAAGTACTTCATGCTCTTTATCCACCGTGTAATTAAATTCAACACCAGGGCTGAGATTTTGACCAAGAACTTGGCACAAGAATTACATACGGTTTGATTTATATGCCAAGATGCTGCTCCTGAGAATTCAAAAGTGAAGTTGCTCTTCTTAGTTTGCTGGGACAATCTTGTATTGGTATTGTTCAACTTCATGCAAAGGGAAGCTCTCTCACTGTACAGAACTGCAGCACCAATACCAGCAGGATAGTAATAATAATAATAATAGTAATAATAGTTTCTACTGAAATCAAACTTGTGCCACATTTTCTCCTTTGGTTTAGAATGGTAAATTATGAATAATGGAAGTTTGGTGGCCAACTTTTTATGGTGAGCACTCTGGAGTGCTGTGTGGTAAAACACACTGAACTCAGCAAGACTAAAAATTAAATGAAATACCAAATCAGGTGTCAAACAAAGGGTGGAAAAGTGCAGCACATTTTATCCCTATTAAGAGTGAGCTGCAGAAAATCTCTCTCTAGATTTAATCTTTTTTGGGTTTTTTTTTGAGGACATTAAATATGAAAACATATTCACACAAAAAATCCTTTTTTTTTCTTGGATTTGAGTCAAAACTCCAAATAGGTCTTGACAGAAGGGAATGACAGAGCTGACCACTGATATTACACGTGGCAGAAGGAAGTTCTTTGACAAAAAGCCTCACACTGCAGTGGTCAGTAAGGTGGAAGCTGTACCACTGGTCAGGAACAAGGCTGAACCCATCTGCTTTGCTTATGGAAGTTCAACAGATGTTCAGCGTTATTAAGAGAGTTAAAGGATATGTAGACACCATCTTTGCTCTAATTGTTTTTATCTTTTCAGTTCAATTACCTCCACAGTTTGCATGGCTAAATGAAAACAAAAATGTATTTGAGATTCTCTCAAAGTAATACACACAAAAATCCCAGAACAACCATGCAGAGCCCCATGGAAGTTTTGATTAAAGGCAAATCCTCCACAATTCAGAGAGCACATACTCAATCAATGGTTGAAGAGGAAAACCTCCAGGGAGCAGCAGGAACTAAACAATTCTGATAAGGTTTCTGTGACTTTTCAGCAAATAGTAATTTGCTCCTTTATATTTCTTCAATGAGAAGTCAAGCATTGCAGTCCCAAACCTTTAAATCAAATGATTTGCTGGGCATCAGGCATTCAACTTTCACCACCTACTATAAAATATTGACTCTGCACATTCATTCATTTCTACCCAATAATTGATTCTTCTTTTTTTGCCTCTTACAGGTCCATAACAGTATTCTGGGAGGTTGACTTAATCAAGATTCAGTTAAGAAAAAAGAAATCCTCAGCATTTTCAAGTTCTAATCTTGTCTAGATTAAAACTTGCACCACATAAGCATGCATGTAATATATTTTCTTGATGAGATGTTTTTACTCTTTTCCCGTGTTATCACTATTAATTCCAAATCTACCATTCACAAGTGCCATCCCATAGTTTATACAAAGGTTTCTGCTTTAATCACAGGGCTGGCATCCCTCTGTCACAGGACAGAGCTTTATGCACACTTTTGCTTAAACGACCTTCTCAGCGGGGCCCTGTCTGAAGGTGCAGATTTCATTCCCTTTTCTGCTAAAGTGAATACTGACTTCCATGGTCAGGTCACCTGTCAGCCACCCAGAAATCCCATTTTATGGCACTGATAGCAGGATTGCTGTGTTTCCTGTGCTGAAGCACTGCAGAGCTCTTGGGGGGAGGACGGCAGAGGATGGTGGGAGCCACGACAGCTCCAGCTCCTCTGCCCTGAGCAGTATTTTTGCAGCAACAGAGGCTCCTTCTCCCCCACATTCCCAGGGAATGAACATCTGGTGCTCTGCAGCTCTTTGGTTACTCAGGCTTACCCTTAAATAATTAGAAATGGTTTCTAAAGTACAGCAACAGCCAGCACTGCATACAAAACAGGCTGTGGAAATGTGCACACAAGTTGTGTGAGAGCAGCAGTCGGGTACAGATCTGCAGATTTACTCACAGATACACCTTCACTGTAGCAAACTGCATGTAAAAATTAAAAAGAGAGTTCTCTTTTTCCTCTACTTATTTGATGAGTAAAATATGTATGCAAATGAAAAAGAATAAGACAGCCATAGCAGAAGATTCAAGGTGAAAATGGTTTTGTAAAAGCAGTCAAATATCTTTTAAATTCATTTGGAATAGCTGCAGTAGTACAGTACCTGCTCCATCCTGGCCAAACAGAACAAATTATATGACTGTTTGCAACAAGCAAGGCTACCTTATTCTTAATCAACTCCTCTAATTGCTTGAAAAAAAATCTTTAAAATGTTTGATATTTTCCTGCTGAAAACATCTGAATAATTTTGGAAATTTCAGTGAAATCTATTTGGCCAGACATTATCCACCTGTCTTTCCACACACAGGCACTAATTGCCTTTTAGTTGGAATTTTCCACATAATTTCGCTCAAAATGGTTTAATCTTCTCCCATAAAAAATATTATGAAAAACCAAGTTTTTAGCTCTTTTCCTTGAGTCAGTTCTCTTCCCCTGAAATGTGTGGTTGTCCACCAACCCCAAGGAAAATCAACAGTTTCCATTAAAAGGATCTCAGATTTCCAAATGAAACCCTTCAGCTAAAGTGGCAGTTTCTGTTAACATTTAGGTACTACCATTGCAACAAAAAACCCAGCTTTGCATTTCCATTCTGCTTTACAAGAGTGACATAGGAAAACGCTTGGGAATTGGGACTCTGTTTTCCCTTGACAAGCAGAAGCTGTAGAGGATCCCAGCCACGTAACCTGTGCCAAAAGGCAGCAGGAGCCCAGTTTGTACCTTCAAGCCCCATGGCCCCCTGCTGCCTTCTCCCAGATGCAATCCCTTCCTTGGGCATCCACAACCACAGGTAACTCCCCTTCAATTCAATGGCTTTTCTGTCCACATTTTAGAAAGGAATCCATACTGTCATTTTAATAATGGAGAGGGAATGCATTCCTTAAATACAGATATTTAAGATTACTTTCCCCTCCAGTGCTTTTAAAAGTACCCACATAGCAAGCAAGAGTTCAATTCTGTTGAACAAAGGGGACAGAGAAGAAACATCCTTTTGAATTGTCACAAAAGGAGGGGAAAAAATAGGGCAGCAAAAATGTCCTGCTTTCTGTTCACTAGAGTTAAGCCAGAATCCGCTACGGTGTTCGGGACAGAAAAACAAATGCATGTGGGTGTTTAATATAGAGAGAAAAGCTTACAAAACAAATGAACAAAACACCCACAGGAAAACTATTTCCCTCCCCAAAGGTATTAGGTAGAACCTTAAAGAAAATTCGAAAAGTTGATTAAGCTCAGGACTATACATTTAATTCAAGCCAAAGTCACTGAAAGATCAAGTGATTGGCACGTGCTCACCGCACCTGATACAAACAGCACATAATGTGCTTTTCCTCCAGGATAGCTCGGGTTTGGTGTATGACCGTAACCGTGTGATAACCACAAACCCCAGTATATTCACAGGGACAGTCCCCAGGCTTTGCCCAGCTCTGACTGAAGTGCTTCTTTCTGCAGACCTCATCCTTGACACCCTCACGCTGCTTTACACAGACTCTACACTCCACTATTCCCTCCTCACAGTTGTTAACACTGCTACTGGAGCCACCCAAATCTGCTGAACCCCTGAGTAACTGAAGGGACTGTGGGACAATGCCCACAGAATCTGTTGGGAATATTCCTACACACACCCAAACGTGAAAGAATTGGCCATTGGGAGATGGAAATAGAGTAACTTCTGTTTTCTGCAGATTGCTACCTAAAGTAGCAGCACTAAAAGAAATAAACTGTTCACTTTTCACACCACTCTAAAGAAAACACCTGACTTTAGAGACTGCTGAGTATGACAGGTACAAAAAATGCAACATCTTCTGAGGAACAGGACTACGTTTATCTTCCTGTAAGAGGACAGTTTTTTTTAAGATGAAACTAAACCTCTAGCAAAAAGACTAACATTTGTGGTAGATGTGGATTTGATTTGCCAACCACTTAAGCACATGACAAGCTTTAAAAGTGAATAGACTCATTTATTTCAGCTTTATCCATCCACTCGGAATAGAAGATAATAAAATATTAAAACTTGAAACAGGTTTGAATTCTTGTTGAATTTGAGCATGAATATGAAGTAGTGAAATAATTCAGTCCTACCTGAAGCAAAACAGAGATTCAAGAGAAATAGCTTTTGTCCTCTTTCATTAAGCTGTATTTCAAACAATTTTTGTCTTTTCCAAAACTTTTCCATCACCCTATAATACCCTTTTTTTAAAAAAAAAAGTATAGATGTATCTTTACTCTAAAAATCTTAGCAATATCAGGCCCTTCTGTCATTAAAAGATAATTTTATGATGGAAAAACGCTTGTTAATTTTGTCATGGTTTACCATTTTTTCTCCAAATTGAGTCTTATCAATAAGAAAAATATGAAGTCCTATCTACCTGTGCTCCATCCACCCAGGGTGCTTCTGAAAAGATAAGTAAAACCAGTTGTTATTTATTTCACTGTCACAAGAGTGTGCCTAACCCAGCACAAATGGCTGAAAGCACCTACTCGAGATACACATTTCATCATCTGGGCCAGTTCATCAGGAACAGATGGAGGCAAGGTGATTAAATTTCTTCATTTTGATTGAAAGAATAAACACTTTCTTAGACAGCCATAACACCCACTTAAAAATAATGAGAATTAAAATGCGATTTTCTCTACAGAAGAGTTTAAGTAAGGACACCTACAACTTTTCTTTTAATATACTAGTTCCTACCTGTATTATCAGATTATTTGTCTTTCATTCTCCTGTATGTGTACTAGATAGATGATCTAAAAGTAGATTCATAATAAATTACTCATCTCACCAAGATGAATTACAAAATTGAGTTTCCTAAAATAGCTTCTCTTTTTAGCCTTGCTAATTGTGAAATGAGTCATACAGATTTTCAAAATTTAATCAATTGAGAAACCTCGGTAAAGGATTAAACACTTTTCTGATGTATTTTACATGACATTTTCTTTTACTGGGCAATCCCAAGACATGCAGATATAACTGCACATTCTATTGCACACTCTGGACATGACATCGGGCATTTGGCAGTCAGAGATGCTGGGAAGGTGTTCAGGATGGGCATTTACTGCCTGGATCCATCACCTTCCATCTGAGGCCCTGGTTTGGGCTATGACATTACAAGAGACAGGTACTGTCCCATAACCATTCCCAGGTATTTCCCAAACACCCCACCACAGGCTCAGCCATCCCAGCTCATCAGTGGAGACCTCAGAAAAGCCCACATTCTCCAATCCCAAGCACTAACAACCAAAGCCAATAATAAAATCCTTTCTCACTTTGATCACTAATCAAGCACACCTTCAAACAAGCAGGAAAATGCAACAAGCCTTGACCAGAGAGCAGCTGTCTCAGAAGGGCAGTGCTGTTTGTGTTCCAAGGAAATGGAAATGCCTGCTCCTCCCTCTGTTTTAGAAGGGACAACACTGCCGAGAGGATAATCAGCACACAAACATTTCAAATTCCATCCAAACCTAACAGCTCAGTTTGTGTTGTGGTTCTTCCACAAATTTGCCAGCATTTACCATCTATGAAAACATTTGTGAATTTTCCCTATTCTGCCGCAAAGGAAGCGATTACAAAATCACTGCAAGTTCTCCTCTTGCTTAGGAATTTTATTTTCATATCCAGTTTTTAAGATTCATTATAGCCTACTATAAAATGCCAAAAGGCATTCAACTTGTCATTGCCCATAAATTCATGTTAAAGTATATTTACATATCAATTACTTAGGACTCAATACTACACATGCTCTTGAAAAATATTTTACTTTTGGTTGTAAATCAAGACAATTCAATTATGCATTTTAAATGCATAATTGTCCTCCCATTTTCATAAATATTGTCAATATGCTATCAGTCTCTAAAAATGCCTCAGTGAAATGAAAGAATGACTTTTCAATATTTTAAGTGTTTGAAAAGATGAATAGTCATTTCATATTAATTCTGCAAAACTGCAAAGGCACATTAGAAAAAAACCCTTGTTAAAGTTCTATTAGTCTGTATTTTCTCACCAATGCAGAGCTAAAAAGAATGTGGGGAAACGCCTAAATTACTCCTATAAACTCAAAGCCTGCAGTATCTTTAAAAGAACAGTGAGCTGCTCCATTAGCTAAAGACAAAGTATGTGTACAAATTTCTGAGATAAAAACCACAATACGCCTTTGTGAACTTTACCCAGCTTTGCAAGATGTTTCCGTGCCCTACTAGGTATTTCCTACCTCCACAAACTCATTTTATGAGAATAACCTTAAACATCCAAAGTCAAGACATTATTGCCCTTACAAAATTACTAATCACAGCTTTATGTTTAGAGCTGTTCTCTGAAACACAGAAAGGAATCTCCAGACCATTCACTGGCTCCAAGGCAGGATCAACTCTCCCTGAAACATCCTGGGTAATTACTTGTTTAGATAGTCCTTAAACCTTGTGGTGCTGGATAGCCTACAAATTCCTAAAATAAACTGCTGTAGGACTCAAGTATTGTTTTTGGCTGGACAATTTTCAGAACAGCTACCCTATGCAACCACATTTCTTTGCTGCTCTTAACCCTTACTACTTCCTGCCTGCCTGAGGCCGACACTGACCTGCAACACCAGGCAGACTGCCCAGGTTAACTGAAGGATCCTTCACCTCTCTGTGTCGGATTCCTCTTTCAACACTTGAATCATTTGTATATTTGAAATCAGAGGAAATGCTGGTCTCTACCTACCTGTTTACTCCCCCTCAAGACAGAAAGGCCCCTCTATGTGCTATTATTATATAATAATTAATACTAAGATGATGTAGCAAGATCCAGCTTCCAAGAACTATGAGGAATTTTTCAATGATTGATTAGACAACATCTTACAGAAATGTCAAAGTTGCTAGCAAAAAATACAACAAGTTTATTGATTATGATTTTCTTTTTAAAAATTTAATATTGCACTTGTACAAAACCAGTGCTGAGTACTAAACTGCCAGGAGGACGGGGCTCTGTAATAAGCAATGAAGGAACAGTGATAACTTTTATAATTTTCATAGCACTTAATTTCTTTACCAAACTATATAATTTTTGATCAGTGTTTGTAGACGGCAGATGAGTATTATAACCCACAGTTCACACAGAGGGGTAAAAATAGCAGTCAGAGCCTCGACTTCCAGAAGTGTCCACTAAATTCAAGTGTCACCACGTTGAGATCCCCAGCTGGAGCTACTAAGGGCCATGCAGAGTGTGAACACTGCACTAGCAGGTAGCATTTGTGGAACAGTGCAGTACAGCACACAGGTATTGTGCACCAGAGTAGCTCTTCAGCTACAGCGTTTAAGAGTACTCAAACCAGCATAGGATGCTTCACCCTCTTGTGTGAATCAGAGAAACACACAAGCTATAAAGAATTTTCATGCTGTGTAAAGAGGGGCTGGGTAATTAAGTGTGTAAAGGATGCATGATATGTGAATGAGAAACCAAAAAGATTCCTAATGAGTCTGCAAGAACAGGGTTCCTCTGCATTATCTGAAATGACACAAAACCTGACAATTCAAACAAATTCAGTGCTAACACTCTATTTTATGTCTGCAACTGGATCTTATTTACATTTCCTTTTTTTCTCCAACATTATATGCACACATGTGTATATATATAGGCTGCATGTGTGATAGGGAAGGTTATCTGTTCCTACTGATTTATGGGTTTGCATTATTGTAACACTGAGAAATCCACTGCTGACAATCAGTTAAATGCAGACAAACTGTCCACAGCCAGCCTACGCTCTGGGCTGATGAGGTTCACTATCAGAAATGTGGCATTTGGAATTCTTACACTTTTAAAATTTTCCCCCTAAAATTGGGAGCAATAGTTGCAGAGTGAGAGCAACAGTCCAGAGACACACAAATATAGGTACTACACTCCAAACTGCCTGAATGTTCGGGGATGTTTTGAATGGTCTGAACTGAACTAGCTCACTCAATTCCGAATTAATTCATCTGAAACAAAGACCAAATACATTATACATGGCAACTTTATTTTTAGTTCTGAAATCTGAGAAAAGAATATCCCAAATCTTTCCTCTTAGTATAATGTTATCCCTTCTGTTGCCACATAACAGACTGCAAATGTTAAGAAAGCTAATACTAAAAAATCCCTGAAGCCAAAAGGATAAACTGGCAATAAAAATGTCTTGTAATAAGGATGTATAAACTTTATCACTTTGACACCAAACATAGCTGGAAAAGAAGTGAATTGCAAAGTTATGGTTTAATGATATCCTCTTTCAGAATTCTGGCCACTCTCTCAGATGCCTGGAAAACAAAAGCCCCAAAAACTCTGCTCGACACACAACAGCGAGACACATCAGTGCCAATTATGTGGTGGGCACAGAAATACATCTGAACATAAACAGGCAAAGCAAAGTGACAGGAATAAGATTGTCTGTTCCATATAATTAAGACAATAATCTGAATTTGGACTAGATAATTGCTCAAGAAAAAAAAATAAAGTCTTGTGTGTGTTTGATATTAATTATTCCCTGGATATGAGCTAACAGATGTCAATATGGAATATTTTTTCCAGAGAAATGTTTGTCTTTCTGTCAATAGTATTTTGCCTAAATAACAAGCCAACAGTTGTTAACATCAATTGATTTGGTGAGTCTTTAGCCACATCATCAATGACAGGCTTCAAAAAAGGTTTTCAAAGAAACTTTAGTGGGAAAAGGAGAAAAAGAACAACAAACCATGTTGGCCTTCAACTGCTTGTGTTTCAGTGACACTATCTAATAGGAGTCCACTGCCAAGATCAGGGCTAGAGTCTGCTGATGGTAAAACCAACCTGCTTGCAGCTTAGTTGGCTTTTGTACGCGTTTGTGAGGCCCGATTCTGGTAGCAGGGGGATGAGAGGTGGCTTCTGTGAGGAGCTGCCAGGAGCTCCCCCCATGTCCGAAGGAGCAAATGCCATCAGCTCTGAAACGGAGCCTGAGCCCATCAGGGACAGCAGCAACACCTCTGGGATAACAGAGTTAAGAAGGGCACAAAAACCTGCAAGAACAGCATCTGGAGAGAGGAGTGAGAATAGGAGAGGAACAGCCCTGCAGACACCAGGGTGAGTGAAGGAGGAGGGGCAGGAACTGCCCCAGATGCCAGAGCTGAGATTCCCCTGCAGCCCATGGAGATCCATGAGGGAGCAGGTATTTTTCGAGCTTTAGCCTTTCCAAAAAACCTTGTTGAATCCTACAAACAGTCATCATATGGTAACCAGGTCTTCAGCATGAACAAAAACAAGCACCTGTGGAGCTTGGTAAGGATGTGAGAGTACTCATGGATGAGGACTTGGTGGGGATGCCTGAAGCAGGAATTCACACGCACAGGGGAGAGCCAGGCACCACCCAGAACCTCGGAAACAGCCACTTCTACTTCACTGTGGGACAAAGGGGGATAAATGAAGCTCCTGCAGTGTCTCCCAGCAGCTTGAACTCCCAGAACTTAGCCATCTTTCCCTTTCCTGCTAGCATCTAAAAAGAGGGAAGACTCTACATTTCCTGCCAGAGCAGATGCACAGCACAAACTTATAGAAACACGACAGGCAGCAAGAAGAAAAAGAAAGAAAGAAAAAAAGCAATTGGAATTTAGACAGTGAATAGAAAGGAATTCAGAACCATTGCAATGACCTGTCTAACCTAGGAAGTATTGGATATGGCAGACTGCAAACAAGACCAGCAGAGTATAAAAAGGGTCACTGGCTCCAGGGACAGCATTTCCATCCAAAAGCCAGTGGGTAACCTTTTGCAACAAAAACCCTCACACTTTTTTTTTTTTCCCCAAGAATTATAGACACTGACAGCTGACAGATTAAACCAGCAGCAAACCAGCCCAGATCTTCACTTTTACCAAAAACAAAATCCCTAGTATCACTAAATCAAACCATGGCAAATCTCGATTTGCTTATTTTGTTTGTTTGGAGGGGGGAGGGGCTTTGTGTGGTTTTTTGTTTGTTTGGTTTCTTTTGTTTTTTGCGGCTTTTTTTTTGCTTTAATACAAATAGACATTTTAAAGATGACTAAAGAGAGAGAAAGAGATCTGTTTCAAAGTGCAGTTGAACATTTCCTTCTGGGTTTTCTTCTCCTGCAATGTCCTTAACTCTGCCAGAACAACTAAAAGACAGTGCTTCTCCATATTATGGACCTGAATGCATTTTTTTTTTTGTTTACTTCTTTAGTCTCCAGATATTTAGACATTTGCAAGCATTAATTGAATCTCAAGTTCCCAAGAACAAATTTTTATCTCCTCAAACAAGGTGGGAATCAAGTTAAAGGCCACAGGGAAATGACTGACCAGATGCAACCTGTGAATGCTGCATTAGCCACAAAGACTCTTGGGACTGAAACCTTACCATTAGTTAAGAAAAGAGAAGATTCATTCAATTATCCCATTGTATATTAGTGAGCTAATGGACATGGTTTATCAGGATAGGAAATAACAGACATTTGCTGTATTTTCTGAACAGAATGAAATAAAATACAAAATGTTTTGCCTTCTGCATCTTCAGCCAGTCAATGCCAGGAATGGCACAGCCACAGCATAAATGCCTAATCCAGGTCCTTTCCATGCTCCCTTTTGCTTTCTCTCAGTAGCAGAGCTTCACCAGCCCTGGTGTATGCAGCTAGAGTTAAGCAGTAACATATAAGCAGAATGTATAATAGAAGGATACATTTACAAGTCAAATGTTGGGCACGCAGATGTTCTATAGCTGAGAGCTTCTAGAATGCCTTTTTGTTTTAAAATTGTTTAAACTCAGTAAGCTTCATCACCAAAATTAATACCTGCTGTTTGTGCTGCAGCAGACAGCAGAAACTACTTAGCACAGTGATAATCACCAGCTAAGTTGTGTATGGGAGACTTTACTGCACCTGCTTCTCTACCACTAACACAAGTTTCAGAACTAAATTACATCTCAGGCAAACCCAGATCATCACACGAAGCACGCACTGCAGAGCAACTCAAACAACAAACACTTGAGACATCAAGGTATCAGGTGCTTAAAAAATAAGCAGGGAGAGTTACGACTGCAAAGAGCTCACAGTATGAAGCTGACCTGTGCTTATTTTGTACTGTAAATTTTCTTCCTAATTTTGCCTTGAAATTTTGCTGCAAACAATATCCACCTCTATTTGAAAAGTCACAACATTTTGTCATTTACTGCTGCACAGAGCATACAATTACAGCAACGTAATTGTCACAGGAAGGTGGCATTTAGAAGCTAGCATCACATCACAATGAACATGAGGAAAATGACTGGAATCACAGAAAAAGTGAGATAAAGGAGATGAAACCAGATCCACAAAAAGAAGCAATATGTTGAAATAGGGACTTCAGCTGTGATGCTTAGGTGCAGGAGATGGGAAAGATGATCAAAGCTTTCCGACAGATTTCCATTAGTAAAAATATCAACAGCAAGGAAGTTCTGGCTACACACAAAAGCGTAACTCCACGCTGGCAGGATGGGCAGCTGGCATTGCTCCCAAGCCCACGCCTGATCAATATTCTCTCGGCAGATACTCCAGTTCTGTCTGCAGAGGGGACCAATGACCTCAACATGCATCTCTAGAAATAACGTCTCCTCAGTACACACAGACTGATGTCTTCTCCTCTTGTTCAAAAAAGAAAAGAGCAACTGCAGCTCCATCTGCAAAAGGAAGTGTCAGAATGTTCCAGGCTATGATTCCAGCCTGGGAATGTTAATTAAATACAGACTATCCTGCAGTGCAGAGTCAGATATTTTAGAAACTTTGAGCTTAAAAGAGTACAAATCAGCACTTAGAATTAGCTATTTGCTTAATTTTCCCATTTTTCTCGTCAGTCTACTGTGGCACTACACTATTAGGAATGATATTTTAAGCATCTAAGTCTCACAGATTCCATTTTAGGAGCGAGATGTTCCAAGTTCAGCACTGCAACGCCCAGCACTAGCACACCTGCACTTCTGTGTTGAACTTTCTTGAGAAAGTTCCCACCCACAACTCACCAGCAAACCTGAAAGTCTGTCCAGTGGTTCATATCGAAATAATTTTCCTCCCAGATCACCCCTTTAGTAACTCACCCTCTGTGTTCTCACCATGATCTGGGTTTTTCAGTGCACTGTTCATGGTCCTACTCAGCTCTATTGCTGCATGGGAAGCTCCCAGTCCAAACCCAACATTTTTACCTTTGGATCAGCAGTCAGCAGCTTGAATGCTTGATAGACTTGTGCTTCTTTCACACCTCCACCAAGATCCAAGAAGTTGGCTGGCTTTCCACCATTCAGGGATATTATATCACACGTTGCCATTGCAAGTCCAGCTCCATTGACTGTAATTGTAAACATCAAGTGCTTCTAATTCACACAGAAAAGATTTGTAAAAAGGCTTAAAATGTATCAGCACAACCCCAGAACATGGCTCAAAATGTTACACAGCTATTTCTAAATAGGTCAGTAGCTATTCAAGGGTATCCAATGCAACAAATAATTCAAATTCTGGTGCAAACACACCAACATTTATGTTTCTTTAGGGCTTAGATGTGCACCTTCCTTTAAGCATGTATGAGCACTGGAATGGTAATTGTGGCAATGCAAAACCTTCTGATTTTGTTAAAAATAAAGACACACAAAAACTTCAGGGAATAGTGACATGAAGGACAAATTGATTCTTTAAGCTCCTCTTGCATCACTCTAATAGCAGTGGATGCTTTGTACTGCATCACAGATAACTCAGTTTTGGGGACAGACCTCAGATGCTCCTGAAACTGCCTTTAATTTTAGATTTGCACTAGTCTAAAAGCATTTCTATGGGTAGGAACATCTTCTAAACTGGGGAAAGTAGATGAGAATTATGGGTCCCCTTTATGTTGCTCCTGTTGCTCCTGCTGGACAATGACTCCTGTGTCACCCGGTATACAGAACACTAAAAAAATAGCATAATGTTGGCAATTATTGTTTGGGTTTTGGGGTCTTTTGGTTGTTTTTTTAAATTGAAATTAAAGTCTCACTGTCACTTACTGCATCAACTATTATCAGAATCTTCTAGATTTGTGTTTGGAGTACACACCTGAGCCAATATAAAAGCTGGGCATTTTCTCACCAAGTCGAAAAAAAAAAGCCTAATTCAATTAGATTAATAATAAAATGCTGTACTGGCTAAAAGAATTTGTACAAAATGAAGATTATTTAGAGCATAGCTGACTTTTCTACTTATCTCTTCTAAACAGCACAGTAATTTCTGTTCTACAGAAACTTCAGGAAAATAAAAAAACGGCCATTTCCAAGCAGATTCTTTAGCAGCTTTCCTTAAAGGGAAATGGAGTTTAATATTCGATTGTAACTGGGAGTGTCACATTTATAGACACATACTTTTCAAGTGTCTTTCAAGTAACATAGTCCTATTTTTTAAAATTAATGATTAGGTTTTGATGACTTCTTGTTTTGTTTTAATTTCTGGAAAGACCAATTACATCAGGTTAAAAAGTCAGAAACTGAAACCCCTTAGCCTGCCTTCTCTCTGACACCACTCCTGCCCTGTCTGTGTGCTGTGGCCATCAGCATTGTTTCCATACAATTTTAGTTTAATTCCTGCAAGAACCTGTGGAAGGACAGACAAAACAGCAGAAATACTTAGCAAAACAGACTGAAACACTGTCAAGGGTGGCCTGAATGTCAGATGTAAACAAAGCCTATACACTGAACAAGTATAAATTTGTCTTCAATGTCTTTTGGATGTATTTGTTCTTACCAAAGCAAGCAATGTTTCCATCCAGTCCTATATATTTTAAGTCATATTTGGCAGCTTCGTTCTCTATGGGCTCATTTTCAGACTTGTCATCCATGGCAAATATTTCTTTTTGCCTAAATTCTGCGTTGTCATCGAAGTTTATCTTGGCATCGAAGCAAACAACTGGAGGAGAAAATAAAACAACATCCAGGCATTCAGAGTTTACAGTCAGTCAGAGCTTCTGAAATATTACAGCTATTCCAGCAGCGAGGGGGAGGTTGCTTTGGGAATGATGCTGCCTCCAACACAGGAGCAGCTGAAGTTCTAGCATTGATTCCAGCAGGAAAGGGCAGGTTTTCCATAAATCCTCTGTTGAGAAAAGGCACGGCAAGATCTCCACGCCACACAGGAAGAGCTTCTGTGTTTGCTTCAAACAAAGTTCCTGTACATTATGAGGGCAGTTTCTATGATTTGGACAGGTGGGCTGCAGTAGTGCCACAGGAGATTTTACCTTCCATATTTTGAAAGCGTAACAGATATAACAGGTATCACCAACCCAAAGCCATGTGTGGTAACATGCAGTCATCCAGAGTTCAGCAACACAAAAAGCTTTCCTTAGCCATATTTTGAATTTCTGATGTTATTAACTATATACACATTATTTCATTAAAGAGCTCAAAAAACCTGAAGCCAACATATGCTAAAAATGACCAAAAGATTTACTTTTAAATAAAGAAAACTAAGAAAGGAAATACAAAACTTCTCATCAATATCAACACCCACTGTGGTTGTAAAAACAAATTAAGAGGTAGCTAAATCTGACTACATCAAATAAAAGATACAAAGGACTGGCTAGCAGCCACAATACCCACATAAACACACCAGTAACAGAAATGCCTGTAGAGTGTTATTTGCCTATTTTCTGACTCATTATTTCTATGGGTTTGCATAGGCAAATGCCTCATTAGATTAAAATGTTCTAAGTAAATGGAAGACTATATACTTCTCATATTACTATGCAAGTAATTTCCGTTGTATTATATTCAGATTATAATTACTGACTTAAGCATAATTGATTTCTCAAGGCAAACCAATCAGATTTAAGTGCCTTTAAATGCTGTGTCCATAAAAATCTAATAGTTTTTCTATCTGCTGGGGTTTTTTATTCACATTGCCATTGGCACACGTACATGGTACATGTGCACGTGTTCATGAGCATTGCACATATCTGGATGTCAACGACAATTAAGAAGAAAATTTTAATCTTGGATACAGATACACATCAATTAAAATAAAACACACAATCTTGTTTGGTGGACAAGTAACTCATTTTAACATACAGTTTCTTAACTTAGGAAAAAATAGCTAAGGAAACAGCAAACAAAACATTTACACAAGTAGGAGAGCCTCAACTGTATATCTTGATTTGCATTGGGTTTTCTTGTTTCGGTTTTTTGATGTTGATGGGAGTTTTTAAATATTTGACTTGTAACTGATAGCAGATTAAATTAAAACAGTATCAAATTTCACTTCAGTGACTGCAGTTTCAGAAAATTGTTCATGAGTGCATATAATAAATCTCTTGGAAGTCCAGATCTTACCTGGTCAACCAGCACATGAGAATGAGCCAAAAGCAGAAATATCTGCAGTACCTATATGCTTCTAATGCACTAGAGCTGCTTTAATTATTTTTTTAGCAATGAAATAAAACCATTTTTCTTCTTCAAGATTTCAGGTGCTTAAATTGCGCAATCAACTCAAAGCTAGAGTACAACTGCAGTTTCAGAGCTCTGTTTACCTTACACACAAACATCCTCAATGTCACATTAAGAGAAACTCATTTCTATGGAACATTCATCTTTAACAAAGGCCGTGCTGTACAAAGTAGCAGCAAAAACATGTATTAATATTTATCAAATCATTTTCACTATCAAAAGCATATTGTTACATGCATGATAGATTATACAAATGGATTTTTCTTCTAAACAAATACAAAAGAATGCTCCAACACTAATATTCATGAAGTACTTCTGTTGTTTTTGTTAGTGGTATAGGATTTTTGTCATCTGCCAATTCAACAGTTTACACTGAGAGCAAACAAAACAAAAACAAACAAACAACAAAAAAAGGGGAAGTTTCAGGCCTCTGACCCACTAAGATTAACAAAGAATTTGCTAGGATATTAAACAAGGAAATACATACAACCTAATGGAAATCCACACAAGTGAAAAACACAAAACACAGCAAGAAATAAATCCATCTTATCCATTACTTTGACAAGAATAATGGGCTTCATACAGAGACTTATATTTATCATTAGGAAGAGCTGCATTAAGCTACTCAAATGTTCTTCCATTTGTTTTATCTTTATTCTTCCTTAAGACATTTCAGATGGAGAAACTGCTAGCAAAAAAGAAATAAGCACAGGAAGACTCCTGTGCATTTCTGTGAGCAAGATGGCTTTCACAGCTTGAAACCCACTCTGTTTCTGCTCCTCAACTTCCTGGATACAAAACACATGGGGAAAAACTTCGGAGAAAACAGCATAAAAACTCCTACCATCCCTCAGATTAAGCCCTTCTCACTAAATATGCACAGCCATTCCAGAAGAGCTAACTTGGTAACTTATCCAAATCTTCATTTCCACAGTGCCATCTCACAGTACTCCAGCAAGGATGCAAAGTGAGTACCACCACAGTTCTTTCCAATCTTTAAGGACCACATTCATTACTTAATGTCCTCTCCTTCACTTGCCTCTGCTTGCACACCCAATATCCCCCTCTTGGTACCCACCAAATAAGCCTTCAGCACCTCAGTGAAATGAAACAATGAGGAGGTAACTGTGATCCCCCTGGATCAGCCCTACTCTATTTCAATATCCCACAGGCACCTTTAGTTCCTCCCCTCTTCACCTTTGTCCAAGTTACTTGGACAAAAATGACAAATAGAAGGAAAAGTTTCAGTTGGATTACCAAATATTAAAATGAGGTGAAAGCTAATTCAGCTCGTTATTTTTACCCAACACCTCCTCAGCCATGTAGTCATGGTGCAGGGAGATCAATGGCCCTTCTTCTTCCCAAAGGATGTAGCCAAGTGTTCCAACTGAAATTTGTCCTGTGCTCTAGCAGGCTGCAGAGTCATGCACTTTAAAATTTAAATTACCCATATGAATGCAAACATAAAAGAACAAGTTTCTTTCCACACTATCTCAGTAATTCTAGCAGCATTAACACACACACACACACACACACAAAAACCCAACTTTGTACAAGAGAAGAGCAGAAAATGTTGCCGTCTCCCACCAAGCAGAACATGTAGAAGCCAATACTTCCAGTATTCGGATGAAACAACAAAAGGTATTGAAATATAAAATCTGCCATGGGAATATTTATGAATGTTGCTTAAATTACACTACAAAATGAAATTAATGCAAAGCTGCTGCTACATCCTTCTATGCAATTTAATTTATAGTTTGCATAAATAAAGAATTATAATGCATTAGTTTCCTTCAGTTTCTTACCTTGCCCTTCTGGAGTTTCACCAAAGGGATTGACCTCAACCTGAGTGGCATCAATTTTCAAGAAAAGATTATACAGCTTCTTAATTTGATCTGCTGCCTAAATGTGATCAAATGATTTACAATTACCACACAGAAAAATAAAAGTTCATGTTTTCAAGGCAAAGGTAAACCATTATCGATTATTTTTAATGCATTAGATTGCACATTAGTTCTAGATAATTCCTGCTTTTATTTCTGTTTTCTTAACCATATTCATATAGTCTCTTGTATTGCTATAATGTAGCATTATGATACTGTGTAACATTTAGTAAATGTGCATTTAAAGACTGCATGAACTGGAGATTTTCTACAAAATAGACAGTGCAATTACTATGACAAGTTTAATTTGGGAAGTGACTGTTAGGCACCAACACAATGAAGTATTCCCCGGTATGCCGAGATCTGAGTTGCATTCACGTTAATCAGTCTGAAGTCAGAAACCACAAAGTAGTTTTTACTCTGGTGACTTTAGAAAAAAAAAAAAAAAATCTATTTCTCCTTCCTACATCAGTCTGAAATGTTTTCTTGAACAACTTATGTCTGAAGCATGCTCATTACAAGATACTCTTGCTTGTTCCCTATTATTCCTCACCCTCTATCTCCATGCTCCATTCTGTGGCCAAAAGTACCACCACTGACTACTAACTTCCAAGTCTTTTGATCTTTTAACATTCTTCCACTAACAGAACTACTTAAAAACAGCAACATGAATGTGTATAAAAAAAAAAAAAAAATCCTTTTGGTTCATTACACACTGTGAACCTATTAGCTGAAATAAGTTTGCAGATGAAGTGCACTAATAAAGAACCACTAATTTTTTTCCTCTCATTACTGAAAAGCTAACTGAAGTACACAACCCAAAAATATCTGGGACCTCTCCTGATAAGCAAAATGAATTAGAACAAAGAAAGCATAAGTCAGCTCTCTCCTACAAGGTCAGTCACGCAAAAGAAAACATTACAACTGGAAAGACTCAACCCCAATCCCAGTTTTGCCCAGAGAGGTTGTGGAGTCCCCATCCCCAGAAGTGTTCAAGGCTAGGCTGGATGGATTTTTGAGCAACCTGATCTAGTGGAAGGTGCCCCTGCCCATGGCAGGGTGGTGGTGGGATGGTCTTTAAGGGCCTTTCCAGCCTAAACCACTCTGTGATTCTGTGATAAGATACTTTAAAGAGTTACAGGTGGGAAGCAGCACACAGATTGCTTAGGAAGCCTTCCCTGCTCAAGAGTTATCAGCTGAAGCATTCTCAGTGGATTTGACTTAAAAAAAATTACCGGCTGTAAATGGGCAGCAGCTTCCTTGGCACAAACACTCAGGCTGACAAACGACCCCAAGAGCACAGGGTTGAGGCTCTCAGCAGTGATACCAGGGAGGGAGCCCCACCATGAACCCCACATTGACTCTGCACCACCTGAAAAGCTGCTGTTGCCACAGTCTCTGCTGCAACTGCACCAGAACACCAGAATCACTTCACTTTTATTAAGGGCTGCTCCATCTTTCAGCACCTCTCTGAATCAGGCACCTTGATACCAACACTTCTTGTTCTCAAGGTCTACAAGTACTGAGCCTCTTCAAGGCAAAGCAGAAAATCCCAACCTAGAACTAGAGAATGTATAAGCAAATACTAGGATTTGTCAGGATAAAAACTATGTCCCTATGCTTCAGTAAATTCCTTTTAGTTGACAGCATGAGGAAAGAAATGCATTCTTGCAGCATTATTTAAATGTGTTGTTTAAAACTCCATACATATATTACTGTTAATTATTAAGTACCAAAACTCTTCAAGGGTTGAAAGGGTCTACATAATCTTTCCTCCTCATTAGCTATACAGCCAAATCTTCAAATGTGTGTTAATCAACTTAATCATTATGTATTTGTTAATTGCATGTTAGGACAGAAAATAATTAAAACTGCTGAATTAAAAATAAAGGAGTTCTACAAAAATGACAGTTTGATACTACAGAAAAAATATCAGGCCAAAGTAGCTTAAATGAGCTCTCTTCTTTTCTCTGCAAAATGATTCACAAACGCAAATATATATATTCAAAATATATATATGTGTAGAAAAGAGATACTGCAATTACAACAAACTGGTGGCCCTTTTTTTTTGAGCTAAAGATTAAAAAAATTTTGAAAGGTTTCAACCACAAAGTCAATTACACTTTTATTTCTCCCTATATTAAGAGCCAATTTTCAAAACCAGCTTTACCCATACCATTCACAGAGCTCCAATGGAATTCCAATGACAGCAAAGGAATCCCACATGGTGGAACAGCATGTTGCCATCGACTGCTTCAAAGACTAGGGACTCTCACTTTAAAACAATAAGGAACTTATTCAAAATGCTAAAGCCTAATGACAATTACATAGGTGCAATTTAGTATTTAGAATGTCAAAGTGATCCTGATTTAATGGACACTTGGCCTCTCCTGCCTGATGCAAAACATTTAACACAGAGCTGGGCTAAAAAGTCTTCAGCCTAAACCGAGGGAGTAGAGTCAAGTTACCTGCTGCTGCAAAGGTCCTTGGAATCCCAAATTTTTTGCCATCTGCAACGCCTGACGATCCTTTATGCCTTCAAAAATATCTATTTCCTCCTGCAACAGTAACATGCATAAATATAACTAAATATTCAATCTGAATGGAGGTTTATGACTTCAAAAGGAAAACACTTAGTATACATGTGCAAATTAGTAATTAAAGCCTGGCTGTTTTCCAAGGCTCCCCCAGACTGAGGCTATAGCAGCTGCCTATAGGGGATGTTATAATTACCACACTGACTGTGAAACAGTCCTTCCAAAAAATATATAATTCTTCAGGGTGGCATGCTGACAAGACAATGTGACACCAGTTTTCACTTTTAATTACTGTACAGATGGCATTGACGAATATTTAGTCTGTTAATTTTTATGACATATTTTGGAATATTTTCAAGGCAATGAGTGTCACTGCCCAGTAACACTGTGGAGTTTATATAATTTTAAAATGCACATTAAATATTTTTACAATTTTTTGAATAATTATACTTTATTGCATCAATTATTTTCTCAGTTGAATAGCTTGTCTACTCATTATCTTGCCACAGTAACATAAAAAATACTTCAACGTAGCCATCGTTAAGAAAGTAATTACAACAGTTGTATTTCAGATGCAAAAGTCTTGCAGGTACAAAAAAATAATTAACAACTCTGTCAATTAGAGAAAAACAGCCACAGAAGCAATAAATATATTGGCACCAACCCACTTGTGAAAAAACTGTGTACCTTCTTAAAAGTGAAACTCACTCATAAAAAATTTCAGATATGAAGTTTAACATATCACATAACAGCCAGAGTTAAGATCTTTTTCTAATTGAAAAATTCTAATAAAATCAGATGTTAAATATGCTTCATTCACTAGATGACAGGTCTGATCTCGTGTTTGATGAAACGCTATTTTTATGGTTCTTCCTGTCTCCCTTCTACATGGAAGAAGGAAAAATGGGAGGAGAAAGGGGGAAAAATATTCTTTTGGACAACTGACAAGGAAAATTTTTATTGTAAAACATTATTTCAATACCTTAAAGATAAGTTCTGGGCTAGTTACTGCAACTTCTTCTATGTCCACACCACCCTGAGGACTGCCAACCATGACAGGTCCATTGCAGGCTCTGTCCATCAGAATTGCAAAGTATGTTTCCCTGGAAATATCCAGTGCTTCCGCAACCATCACCTAAAAATTAACAGAGAGAAGAAAACATCAGTGGTTCTGACTGGTCCTTCTGCTTTGCCTTAAAATGCAGCAGTTTGATACTTCCTATCCTGAAAAGAAACATTTGGTTCACCGCTTTCACTACAGTACTACAAGCCCTTGATCTTTTTCCCAAGAAATCCTCTCTCCCTAAGTAAGAGACTCCTCTAATGCTGCTCTTCTCACTGGGGCATGCAACCAGCAACGTAAACCTGGAACACCTCATTGCTGGGGTTTTTCCAAGAGCTGCTGCTGTGTCCATATTACCTTTTCATCCCAACAAGCACTTTAATGTGCGCCCAGAAAGACCTGAGTCACAAAGGACTCCGTTTGCAGATCATACAGATACAAGGATGGGCACACTGGCTTTCAACAGCAGTGCTGTTCCTCACCAGTAAACCTCAGGCTTAAGTTCTCTCCCTTATTCTGACCAAAGGCACCCAAACCTTGTAATCTCTGCAGTAAATTCCTGCCCTGCCCAAGTATTTCCTAAGAAAATGGGTTTACGGATAATTCTGCCATCCAGCATTTTACTTTCAGTTTAGAGAGTCAAGCAGGTGTGTGTCCTTCAGATACTGGCACAATTTAGAAACATAGATATTTATTTTTCCAAAGAGGTACTACTTTCTATTTATTTCTGTAAGCTACAGAGCCATTTTGTACCAGTATCTGACAGACATCAGAGCAAAAAACAGAAAGATGATTCAAATCTCACATGTTTGGAATCTACAAGTACCACATTAAAAGGGATGGAAATTGGTCCATATAAAGTCTTTGCTACAATTTTTTCACTCCTCCCAAAAACAACATGAAGTCCTTTCCATTTTAGTATTACAATAACTGTACTTTCCTCTTCACCTGAACTGTCTGTTTTTGCAATAGTTTAACAACAGCTATTGAAGCAATTTTAGAGACTGAGTAGTTTTACACTTGCAAAGGACTCACAAAACTGTTCTGATATAAGAATACTAAATTTCCCAAAATATTCTTAATTTTAGGAAAAAATCTGCATATGATCATTAATAATTGTTGCCTGTGATCATAACAGATGCCATAATCTAAGGTGCAAAGACTGTAGTTCTGCTCTGCACTACAGTGCAGTGCTTTTCAATCTGAAAGTGAAGCAGCCACCTCTGCAATTTAATTAGCACTACATTCTTCCTTAAGAGAGTTACTATTTCCCATCTTTCAATGGAAGTGGTAGAAATCAGGAAAATCACTTCCCAAAACCTAATATAATTAAGAAGCATTAAGTGGCAACATCTTTCTAACACGGTCTGTTTATGTAGTGACAGTTTTGAACAATGACTGCAGACAAAGATCATCACTGAGTGTACCACACGGAGAAATTCATTCTCTCAGTCAGCAGATCCAAGAGGCATTTTTATACCTGCAGCCTTAAAACTCTGCCTACCCAGCACAAGGTGCTCCATCAAATGAGTATTCCTGGGGTTTTCATAGTTCAAGGACTATAAACAAGAAAGATGCACTATACTTTCACCCAAGTCGCTTTTTTGACATTCTATTCCAGAGTACATAAGAAAGAATGTAGGGACTTTCTGCCAGGCAGTATGTATTAGAGAAGAAGAGAAAAAAATGTAAGAAACAAGGAATCAAATAAAGCCCTCAGTACTCAGAATTGAAGGATAGATGAAATTTCTTTATGGTCTTTTTGACTTGGAAGAAATTTGCTTTATAGTAATTTTGTTTCCTTCTACTTTCACCTCGCTTTATTCATACAACATAAGGGGATGTAACGGAATAGTTCAAATAAGCGACTGTTCAAAAGGAAAGTAAAGAAAGCCAGGGTGAAGGAGAGAACCAAGAATGCAGAAACTACTGTACTGTACTATTTAAAAGCATCTGCCTATTTTAGTCTACTACAGAGGGATGCTAAAAGACAACTTCAGAGACACAGCTTGGCTACCTGCCAAGATTTGTCAAATTAATGAGCAAGGGTAGGGAAAGCATCTTTGATTTGCTACTATTTTTACCTGCATCCATGTTTTCACCTTCTTACATATCCTGCATCAATGTATCTGAAAAATGTGAGTCAGTTGCTTTAGACATAAGTCAGGTAAAACCAACTGGTCCTACTGGACCTTGTCAGAACTGTTCAGACAGTTTGTGGGAGCTCAGGGTCAGGGCCAGACTTAGGATGGGAATACACTCAACAAGTTTTGAGGAATGCATTTGCAGGCACAGCAGGTGGAACTAACATTATTAAATCAGGTACTTCAACTGCAACTTCCAACTGGAGTGATTGTCCTCACTGTTGCCAATTAACAATGTCAACATCATCAGATACTTCTCTGTCTTAATTCACAAAACTACTGAGAGTGTACTTTGCAGTAGGCAACCTTAGAGCAAAAATTGTCAGATTGTGAAATATCTCTAATTTCTCCCAACAAAATAACTTTCCTTCACCGTCCTCCCTGTTTGACGCAGAACAAAGCCAGGGAAATTGGTGTTCAAGGTCTTTAAATGTCATTTCATTTAAGTCTACCTATCACTCACACGACAGAACTAATGCAAACACATTGATGAACAGTTAAGAATAGTGAAATTGAATCTACAGACTGTTGACTCTTCTCACATTTTGTCTGTTTTGCTTTTGATAAAGAATATGATGCATCATTATCTGTTTACCGTATCATATCTGTATTTAAAATGTCCTGGGGAAAAATCAGTTTTCATTAAAACTTCCTGACAACTTCAAGCTTTCCTTCTTTGTAACAAATCATTACCTAAAAGTTTAAGTCACACATCTAATTTCATAAGGGTAACTGTAACAGGTTTTTTTAAACAGAATCAAATATGCAAAATGTTCATTCTGTTATTGCTTGGGGAGAAAACACAGGTAGTGAATTCTCAGGTTGTCATGATAAGAGAAGACTGTCATCACAGATAGCCAGGCTCTCCAAATTCCAAACTGCCATAAGAGGATTTTATGTAAACTCACAAAACAGGTTCCAAGTTATCAGGGAATTGAAGAGATTGCTATTTGAGAAACATCAATCTGAAGACGCACAAACACACTTTAAATTCTGTAGCAGGTGCACAAGCTGAGAAAGGAAGCTGAAACTGCCATCTTCTGTTTCATGATTATTCTAATTGTAGACAATTTCTACCTTTTATACCTTCCTTACAAATACATGTAAAAGGTACATGACTTCCACTCCCTGATTTGACACTAACTCATTGATTGCCTTACAGAAAGTGACATAATAACTATTTTCCTTCTGAAAAATGCTTATTACTCATATTTTTTAAAACATATGAGTGTTTTAAACCACTCAAACTTTCCAGAACACTGAAAAGTTTAAAAAGCACAAATCCTAAAAACATGCCTTTTCTTTTCTTCCTGACACGTAATTTTCCTTAAGTGTATGTAGACACACAAACTCTTCCATACATGCAGAGAGAAAGCACGTGCCTGGAAATAGAACAAAAATGCCAGTGATTCGTTCTCATCTTCCCCACAGCCCTCAGCTAGCCCAAAGAGCCTGCCTGGCATTTTCAGTGCACTAAGTTCCCACTGCATTAAATGATATCTCAGACATAGCTAAATTTATATGTTTAATAATATTCCTGTAGTTTGCCCCTTGATTAAAATGTCAGTATTTGATTTTGTAGTCCTGACACCACAAAGCCGAGCGCCTCAGCTCCTCTACCTACCTTAAAGATCCCAATGTGAGCTAACTTTGTAAACGAGAAATGCTTTTAAAAAGGACATAATTTTGCTGGGAAATAGTTTTTTGATGACCTAGTGCATAGTTTTAAATATGCTTTTTTCACTATCTAATAAGCATAACAGCGTGCAAACTGCTACAAAATGAATTAATTTAAAGCAGGGTGTATGTTCTTACCATTAATTACTAAGAATCAAGAACTCAATACCAAAAAATATAAAACACACTAGTTCAAAGCCAACATACTTTTAAAAGCCAACTCTTTAACCAGAATGAAAGTCTATGATAGCAGATGATCAGCTTCTCCCAGTGAAAAGCATCACATTGGTTTACCATGGATCAACATTAAAATACTTGCAAACCATGTCCTGAAAGGTTTCCCTGGAACTCTGTAGCAAAGGAAAAATACCCAGTCTCCCAAGGCTGTACATAATCCTGTACCACCAAAATAAATATCTGAAGTTCAGTAGCGCAAACTTCACCTTAAACTTCACCTACGCCCCTGCTGCTTAGTCCTGCCCCCTGTTCATACATACAAACAACATGTGGAGGGGGAAGAAAGGAACCACAAGTTAAATATTCTATAGCTACCCTATATATGGCACAAAAGCCATCCTAATATAAATCCTTCCAATAACCCATGTCCAAAACCCCCAACACCCACACCCTTCTACCATTTCTATAAATTTCAAAGAAAATTAGAAGTTTCTTTTTCAGAACTGAATTGTCAATGATGAACAGGATTGCAATCTGACAAAAGAGTAGAATTTCTGTATGGATGTATTAAAGGCCAACTAGGGCAAAAAGAATAAAAACAAAGAACTTACTAATGAAAGCTGCTTTTACAATACTAATTTTCCCAAGCAGAGTGCCTTAATATGGAAAAGGGATATCCTTTCTTACATCCTTAGTATTATCAGGATCTCCAACAGACATGCCTTAACAGTAATACTGTTTCTCCTATTTTAATATATAGTATTTCTTTTTAACAGCAACTCTGAGGAGTGATGGTAATCTGCTCTCCTTGCTCCCCAGGAGAAGAACTGCCTGGACACCTTCCTTCAGCCCTCATTAGACAGGTGTTCCTTCCCCCTCTATGCTAATACACCAAGCTGTTCACAGGATATTAAATGTGAACTGCAGTTCCTTCAGCCCATGCCAAATTATTTCCTGGCATCAGATACAGCGTGGCTCTTGCCTGCTTACCTGTATGAGGATCCTTGCTCAGTAAAACAAAGCAAGAGATAAAAACAGATACAGCAGACAGGCAATTGCCAGGATTTCCTGACTCACAGAATTATACTAATTTGAAGGAGAATCTTGCCGAATCTTTGCTTCTCTTATTTAAGCCAATACAGAGCAATTCCTTTATGCTGAAGTGAATATTGGTACCTTACAGAAAGCACCATCATTGGAAAATGAACTCCCAGGTGCTACCTCAACCACTACCATGAACATATTTTAGTCTGCATCTGCAACAGGTAGGAAGAATCTACAGTTCAGACACTTTTTTTCAATTGAGATCATTCTCATGCAAACCTTTCAATACTTGAAGGGGGCTTACAAAAAAGATGAGGACAAACTTTTTAGTAGGGCCTGTTGCAATAGGTCAAGGCAGTTCTAAACTAAAGAAGAGAGATTTCGACTACATATAAGGAAGAACTTTTTTACAGTGAGGGTGGTGAGGCACTGGCACAGGTTGCCCAGAGAGATGGTGGATGCCCCATCCCTGGAAACATTCAAGGCCAGATTGGACAGGGCTCTGAACAGCCTGATCTGGTTGAAGATGCCCCTGCTCATTGCAGGGGGTTGGACTGAAGGAAGTTTAAAGATCCCTTTCAATCCAAACCATTCTGTGATTCATCTGTCACCTTATTAAGACTTGCCCAGACCTGAAGGTGACTGAAATACAGATAATATTATTACTAAAGGTAATCATGTATCTACTCTTTCTGTAAGCAGAATGTTAATGAGCCTGCACAGCTAATTCTGTGTGCAGTTATATCACCATTCAGTACGTATTTGATGAAAGATGAGCCTATGACAAAGGTTTCCTTTCAATATACATGGCAGAAATCAATTTATTTTTCCATCAGTGGGTATGCCAAAATTGATGAACAAAATACATACACAAACAGAAAAAAGAAGTAACATTTTCTCTTTTTTCATCAATTAGATGCAATCAATCAGGAATTGGAGAAGGATTGAAAAAAAATCTATGTCATACATCCCAGCTTATTTATTAATGCAAAATTGCAGCTGAACACAGTTTGTAACTTTCAAGAGGCCAAAATCTTACCTTTTTAACTGTCACACCATCCTTTGGAGTTTGCTTGGTTGACAGATTGTACCCAATCATCTGTTTAGCAAGCTGTTCAACAGTCTTAGGGCTACAAACAAAGGAAAAATGTTAGTTTATTGAAAGATATTAAAAGAAACAGTCCATAGCTATTGTAAACAACCTAAATATTATACAAGGAGCAATTTATTTATGTTTTTTCAATTTAAAGTACTTACTCTTTAGTTAGATGAACTCCTCCTTTCAATCCACTATTGAAAATACCTTTCCCTCTCCCTCCAGCCAGAATCTGTGCCTTCAGAACGATTTCCTTGGCCTCTGTAAAATAAAAGCACGTTGCAGTTCTGTGGTTTGTCAATTATTGAGCTTGTTAGTATGAAATTAAAAAGCATTTCCAGGTTGGACTCTTTTAAAACAACAAGAAGTTGTTCATAAATAGTGAGCAATGAAACAAGAGTAAATTCATCATTTCTATAAAGCAACCTTGTCAAAAAAGAATTGCTCAAGGAAGTTAAAGGAAGAATATACACAGCTTATTAGATGGACAAATATGTCATTGTAGAGATCAGAACCATGCTGTTAATGCTACATGGCCTGCACAACAAACACACAACCAGCACAGCTCCATGGCTGACACAGTGGCAGGGTTTTTAAACATAAATCAGATCATATTTTGTCTTGAACGCACAACAAAACAATGCCCATCAAGGGAAAAAAATTCCATTCCTTGCTCTGAACAGCTGGAAGGAAACGTAGGGATGTGGTTCTTAAAGAAGAAATCCCTGTCTCCAAAGGGCAGGTGACTGCAGAGCAAGGGCAGGAGCTGTGAAAACATTTCATCCGTGAAGCATCACTTGGATCTTTGGCAATTTGAGTACAACAGTCTCTTAGTAACAAGAAAGTTCAGCAAGACAGTGACAAAAGCAATTGCATCATGTCCTACATTCCAAACAAAAGCAATCCTGACATCCTTACAGAGTCAAACGGGGGAAAAGGCGAAAAGCAAACAACCAACCAAACCACCATCACTGGTGATCTCTGCAGCTCTGGATCACAGTGACCTCCTGAACCATGAACAGCTGTCAGGTGCCTTTCAGATGTTTATTAACAACAACTACGGTCACTTCGCACATTTATCATAATAGTGCTGGGTGCTTTGCAAAGTCTGAGATCCTAATACTAACAGATCATTAAGTGTGCCTAGAAAAGGCTCATTATTACCCTCTCCTGCAGTCTGTGGAAATCTCTGATTTCAGTGGTGTTTGGATTAGATCACACCTCAAACCATAATATTTTATCTAAGTATCAAGAAAACATGAGAATTTGTTGTTAAATTGACAAATTTACTGTTTAATTGGCACAGAGGATACAGATACTTTCATTCAAACACACACACAGGCTTTCTAGGCTGTAAAAACATTTTACAGATTATTAAATATAACTTTAGAGGTGCAGCAATTTTTGGTGCAGACAAGCTCTGACACAGCATCATTTCAAAGTGCCTGTATAATAAATTTTAGCATCAAAAAAAAAAGTTGAACCTTGGAATAGAATAAAAAATATGAAACAAATATTCTATTTAACACAGGTGTTGTACTTTAACACAGTAGTAGTAGTAGTTGCTATTACTATTTCTATTATTATTATTAATTATTTTTAAAACAGATACTGTACTAAGAGATGCTTAATTTCCAAGCTTCTTGAGGCTAAAATCTCTCCACATATTTATCCACTCAGTAACATTTGACATATATCACTCTGAACCTTAACAGCATTCTCCTTGAAAATATTTCATGCATTCCAATATATTCATGTTCTGGGCTCCCTATTACTCATGCCACTGCAGGGCAGATAACAAGGAAATTTAAATGCAACAAAAAGTTTTATATCAAATGTTTCCTAAGCACACAAATTAAGATGAATTAAAACTATAAATCACTTTTCAACCTGCAGAAGCAAACTCTAAGAATCACAATAGCAGCTGTGATAAAGAATCTAATATGGTATTGTTAAGAGTTGCTGTAAGCATTTAATTAAATCAATTTTAGCTTCCAACCATCCCAACAATGGGAGCTTTGATTGTCAGTGATGGGTGGTATCAGTTCTGGGAGTGATTATCACCCTCATTCCCAACCACCACGTTCCATGAGCACCAATTATCTCCACTGGGCTCCAACAAATTAAGTTAGAGAAAGGAATTAATGCATACATTTTTATAATCCACTAGAGGACTATCAAGGCAATACAGCAACTTCAGAAAAACAACTATCAAACCCACAAACAGACACGAAAGTGAGCACAGCCACGTAAAGGTTAGACCTGAAGAACTAATCAATGCAGCAGCTCAGCAGAGCACAGTACAGCAGGTTCTTCATGCCCTGCAGGAAACCAACAGGAAGCAATTTAATTCCATAATTATTTGCCCAAACTCTGTAAAATGAAATAAACCATCCAGATCTCATTTTACAGTAACTGGGCTTGATCATTCAGTACTTACCAAGTTGATTCACTACTTAATGTCACCGTCTTATTTAAAGAGTTGTTTTCTAGAAATGCTCACACGAAGTTTTTATGTTAGTTCCTGCCTGAATTCTCAAATTATGTTATGAAAGACTATTCCAAAATAAAACTGTGGGATTAGCTAGAATATCTGAAGTAATTCACCTCCAATGGTAGGTTTAAGGCAAATAAAAATATAAAAAAGGTACCTAAAGTCAGTATTAAATCCATTAAAACCAGAAAGGTATAACTAATTTCTATTAATACTGTTCTAAACTGTTCTAATAACACTGGAAAAATGTTTAAGCAGGACTTAATGTAGTTACACATAAAGGATTTGAAGAGAACCTATCACAAGCAACATGTCTTTACGCCATCATAAAGTACGGTACCACATTTTCAACAGCATTAAGGCTTCAACCAACTTCTGTGTATGGTCATTGACTGACCAGCCTTGTGTAAACTAAAACACAAAACAAACACAAAAACTCCAAAGAAAACCAAATAACAAACCAGCCTGCTTCTTGAGTGTGCATATGTGGATTTTTAGTCACAGATTTATAATTTTCTTTATCATTAGAAACAATATAAAAACCCGACAGCTTTTAAGTGTCACTAATTTAGCAACAAATAGCTGCAAACTGCTCCATGCAGATTAATGACGCATTGCTGGTAACAGCATGTGTTCTTAACTAATTATAACCCGAATACATTAATATCTCAGACTGAGCAGCTCTTGTATTTGCCTTTTTTACATTAATCTACGGAAAAAGAGAGAGGCGCAGGTGTGGTGTTAGGAAATGGTTAAGTGCTGGACCTGGCAGTATTAGGTTAAATGGCTGGACTCGGTGATCTTAGAGACCTTTTCCAAGCAAAGTGATTCCATGATTTCTAAAGAATCCTTTAAAAAAATGGAACCAAAATACAGCTGGTCCCTAAGTCAGATGGCAATAAAAAAGCAAGACCTTTACTCCTCCAAAGAATACTCAGAATTCAAAATTTCAGAACTGTGGCCGACTCTACATTTCTAAAAAACTTTAACCATATAGGAAAAAAGCCTTAATTTACTTATTTTTCTATAATAAATTCAGATGTTTCAGCAGGGCAGAATAGAACACTGAGAGAACACTTGCATCCAACAAGACCTCTCCTTCCCTCAGTCAGTGCTGTGAATACAAACAGCAGTGATACTCCTTGCAATTGGAATAAGCTCAGTGCTATAATGAAAGCCTATTTAAAATCAATAAAATCAGTCCTGCTTTTGGGAGCTATGATTACTCTGGTCCACTGGTACTGCTTGCAGCAAAAATGAACAGCTTGTTCTCAGCCCACTGCTGTGTATATTTAACTACTGAATTCTTGATCATGAAACAATATACCGAGAAGCAGAGTTCTGCTGGTTATATGCTATGCTAATTTATTACCTGTGAACAACTTTCCATTATTATTGATACGACTGTGTGGCTCCAAATTAGGCATGTTAACAATTACATTAAAATGTGCTGTAGCTTATGAAAAATAAACTGCTGTAAAGAACACGCGATGTAGGGCTGCACAGGAACAGGTCTCACACACTCCCCTGTTTATGAACAAAAGGCTTTCTACCAGAGGGAACTCAGGACTACTTTGACAAGACCTCCCACACTACAGAATTAGAGCTTGGGACAAAGGGAGGAGGTCTCACATGAATTTCTAATCAAATTTCTGTCTTACCATGTGACTTTCAGTGGTCTGGCTTCTCTATCTGCAGGGGCTCTGTGTAAATTAATTACTGTCTGTGCCTTCTTTAAAAATGCAGAACCCATTTCACTACATTACATAAGTGTATTTTTACCCCAGTGTAAGGCAGCTGAGCACAGAAGGGTTCACTGCAAACCCCTGACTCCAATGTAAGAACTGCAGCAGCAGCAAAGTGTCCGTGGAACATGCCCTGATCTCTCTTGGAATGAGCTTAGCACACACTGCAAAGCAGATTGAGAGCAACCCACTGTCACGGGAGCTGCACAACGAAGGCAAATTGAGGACATGCCAAATCAAGGTTTTACAGAAGCCCTGTCTCCTTACTGACCCAAACACTGAGTATATAAACACTCAGGAGCCGTGTCCACAAAGGCAGCTTGGTGCCAGGATGCACAGGAGGACCCCAGCCCACCGTGGCCAGGCACGGAGTCATTGGTTTCAAGAACTTTGCTGCCCACCCTTCTTTAGGTAAAATAATTAAGTAGGGCTTGATGAGCAGAAGTCTTGGAGTGCTTCCTCCTCCCTGAATCCCAAAAGAGCCAGATGAGGTACAGGAATCTGCAACCAGCTCCAAACTCTCCACCTCTACAAAAAGGCAGAGGGCAAACTAAAGATGTATTTACCTGGTAAGACTGCTCTGAGGGACACAAATCACTTCTTCCTTTGGACATGTGCAACTTCAAGCTTTGCTTTGGACAGCCAGGCTTTAGTCCACATCTCTTTCATAGTTGTCTAGAATATTACTCCATGAAGGCCTGGCTGGGACTCACTGGATGACCAATTCCATCTCCCAAGCATTTATGCTTAACACTGATTTCCTAAAACCAGAAGTAAATTCAGTGCTTCCTTTCCCAAAGCAAGGGGCTTTCCCCCATCCTGCTTAATAGTTTTGCTTTCGTAGCCCGAGATTTGAGGAAAACAAGGCAGACATTACAGACATTTTCTGACAGCAACTATGCCTTATTTTGGAAAGCACAAGAATTATAAAGATACCAACAAACCCCAGAACACCTATATGCCATTCCTACTTGTTTCTTCACCGGTGTAGATACAAACCCACAAATGCTCAACTGTCCTGTAAGGGTTCTAAATAATCTCTCCCAAACTACATCTCTGCAGCTCAGAGCCTTTCTTCCAAATCCAAGGGTTCCCCATACAAGCTTTAAAAGTGTCCAGTTTGGATTGGGTTTGGGTTTTATTACTTATGTCTAGCTGATCCAACAGTAGGGAAGCCTATTTTTTGGGGTCTCATCTGTCCTGTTTCATTACTGTTGCTTCTTTCTTGTTTTAATGCTATCCCCACCACCTGAGTTTCCAACTTCCCTTTGGACAGGACTGGCTATGATTATTTTCCGAATTTCAGCCACCCTCTCACACTGCTCAGGCAAGATCCTGCCAGGTGCTTATTACTTTTTAGCAATATTCCTGGCCAGAGACATTCTGTAGACTTACTCCAGCAAGGGAAGAAGGGAGAAGAATAAAAGCAGTAAGGAAGACCATAACAAACATAATACAAGAATATGAAAACTGTAGTAAAGCTTAGTTTCCAAATTGAACACTGAATCTTAAAGTTGCTGTAATAACTTTTCACATTTGGGTCTCTTTACACCAACTTGGTCTGAAATCTGAGACAGCTTTTCCCAAGTATTGCTGCCACTTCCACTGCTCCCCATCTTCTGAGAACTGCAGGGATGCAGTATCCGAGGCAGTTCCCACGCTCTGCCAAGGCAGCAGATTGAGATGAAAAAGAAGCTGTCCACAAGATACCTCCCATATCTACAAAACTATTGTGCTTAAAGGCCTTTTGAATGAAGATAAACAATTGATTTTCCCCCCCTTTAATTTTAATTTAAACTCTCTTCCTCTGTTATTTTCATCCTTCAGCTCCATAACACCAAAAAGAATTATGTTCTTACAAGCCTACTTTCTACAACCTTTGGGCTGCAGACTAGTTTAGAATTAAATTTAAATAAATCATCCTTTTTATAACTCCATACTTTTGAATTGTCTATTGTATATTTATTGCTAGATTACAAGCCTCATTAAAATCTATAATGATAAATTAGTCAGTCTCTTGATTCTGTCACTAGTATTATTAATTGCTTTCATAGCCATTATTACACACTTCACCAGTGATAAAAATTTTAAGGCTAGATAAAATCAGCTAAGCTAAAGCTCACTCTCAATATTGGAGTCTTAAACCTTCTCAGAGTAAAAGTAATCAAATATTCACACATCCTACATTTAAGTTAAACCTGATAAATCACTTATACAGCACATGGAGCCTCACTACATCCAGCAGCACCACTATAATGCATGGAAAAATATGCACATTAACGCAGGGATTCAAAAAACCAGTTCTCATATTGAAACTGTTCATTGTATGTGCTTGTTTAAAACTCCATGGGATACCTTATTTCTGATATTTTTCAGCTTTTAACAGCCTTTTTTTTCAACCTAACTTCTCATTATTTTTTACATAGATTTCCTCTGTAATAGACAAAGGGCTTAGAAAAATGACTATTTTCACATTTGCTTACAAACTTGAGAGCAGATGTGGTTTGAAACTCAATCAGGAAAGGAACAAGTTTGTCCTTTTGTGGAAGAGCACTGAAGCTCACTGACAAGAGAGAAAAAGCTCTTTCTGCCAGGTCTAACGCATCATCCATTCTATGGGCAAAACATAGAAAGGCAATTTCTGTAACCTGCAGAGTCACCCTGGCATCCTACAGCACATAAATAGCAAATACTGAACAAAAATGGAAAAATCCATGCAAAGGGATCCAGGGTTCTTCCATCATTATACCCAACAGGTCAATTTTTGCTACTTTTAGACTTCAAAATATTCTTTATATTATTCCCAAGCCAATTATTATTTTTCTCCTCTTCTGATGATTTCACTTTAAGAGGCTGCAAAAGCAAGCAAAGAAAACTTTTCCTTCTGTATCAGTCACAATCCCTGTGACCTGACAATACCACCATGGAAGCTTCTCAGAATACTCTGTTAAGCACTAAGAAACCTGGGGATGCAAAACCATGTGCTTTAGCAGACCTGCTTTCCTTATAAGTATAAAATACATGAATAAATTACAAGACTTGATTTCTAAAACTGTCGTTCAAAAATTTGTCAGTTTTAACAGATTCTTATCAAGACATTTCTCTCTATCCCTCCCATTTCCCTAAACTACAGAAAAAAATAGTGAAATGAATACAGTGACAGTTTTCTTTGCATCTTTGCCTTTTAAAGCTTACAAAGATTTCAAGTTTTCCTTGCCAAAATAACATGCAAACATTTTTTTTTTCCCCCCAGTAAAATATATTTTAAAGTTAGCAGACTCAGGCAGATCAACTGCGTCCTAAATTCTTGACTGCATACCATAACACGATTTGTTTTAATACAATTCAGGGAACAGGCTTTATGCAATCTGCAGTGTTGAAGTCAAGCAGCCATTAGGAACAAACACTGTTCTTGCCCCTTGCTGCAACAATACACACACCTGCTTTCCTGGAACGTGTCCAAAATTCCATTCTTTCTGATTATATGTAAGGCACAAAAGACACAAAGCCTTCTCTGACTGATTCTAATTCTTTTATCCATTATTGAACTGCAGAGATGATTTTGAAAAAACGGTATGTAGTGTAGAATACATAAAAACCGAGACATATATATTAGCTTTTTTCACACTTCACTTTTAATCATAAAGGAGTTGTTGTAGTTGGAGATATTCTCAGAAATGGAACATGAAATAAAAAACCTAAGCAAGAAACCAGGGAGTTCACATGGTAAAAAAGCAAGTTAATATGAACAGTAGAATCACAAATGGTTTGGGTTGGAAGGGACCTTAAAACCCATCCCATTCCAACTCCCCTGCCACGGGCAGGGACATCTTCCACTATCTCAGATTGCTCCATGCCCCATCCATCCTGGCCTTGGACACTTCCAGGGATGGGGCAGCCACAGCTTCTCCAGGCAACCTGTTCCAGTGCATCGCATCCCCGATGGTAAAGAATTTTTTTCCTGATATAAAATCCAAACTTACTCTTTCATATATGAAAATAAGCAGAGTAAAGACAACTGCAATGTTACCACCACTCGTTAAGAAGTGTTAACAAACCCATACTGTAATATGTGACAGGTGAACCCTGTTCAAGTAGAGACTTGATAATTAGCCCTTTGCCAAGCACAGTCTTTCCATACAGGCCTGCTACGCCCAGCAGGATCCTTAAAAATAAGCATTAAAATGGAAGCCAAAGCTTAAAGAAATGTGGAGGACATCACAACAGTGGAGGCTGGGCAACCAACAGCCTTTGAAAGCATGAGGAACAGACCACAGGCTCAAAGGGAGAAATCTCAATGTGCATCAGCTTTAGACCCAGTTTCTGCGAGGCTGCCAACACTAGGCCAGGACCAAATTCCTTTGTAGGGTTTCATCCTCTCTTGCTGCCTTGTAAAAGCTGCGACAAAGTGACCTGACAGGTAACCACGTGCCTGCACTGCCCCACTTCAAGGGACCTCACTTCTTTATTCACCACCACAGTGGTCATTTCTCCTCTTTACAATAATTTACAGCGACACAATGCAGAAGCTTTGATCTAACAGGTAGTTATCTGCTTAATTCTCAGCACACACTACTGCCAGCTTGGCATTTGGGTGCCTGCATAAATATTTCCCTCAGTGGGGCTTTGACACATTTCATGAAGAATTTTTTAATGAAGATCCAAACCTAAATCTCTTCTACAGTTCGCATTTTTACCCAAAGCAATGAAAACACTGAACAGCTCTCAGCTGAAAATTCCCATTTTTAGCAAAATTAACATTTCTCTCCCAGAGACAGCTCCTGTTACACAATTCTACTCTATCTCTTAGCCTTGTGTCCCTTAGTTTTTGTTTCAATGTGTAGGGCTGCATTAAATAGCCCACATTTTGCTGTTCAGTCCATAAATAAATCAATCCACATCCAAAACTAGTAACATGCAAAAGAATAGCAAATCTGGCAGTATTTTGATCAGAACCAAGCCCAGTAGGATTAAAATGTCCTCCAGTAGCCTGATTCATTATCCAGCTTATTCAGCGGAATTAAGTACAAAGTTTTCAATGTATTGCTGAAATAATTTATTGAGCCTCTGAAGAGAATCATGCTAGACTGGTCATTATCTGGGAAACATCTGGATGGGAAAATGATCACACTGAAAAATTTATGTCTGCCTCAGTAGTGCTAAAGACAAAAAGTTGAAAAGTATTACTTTGGAGCTGTTATTCTACAGATGCCCTTGATTCTTTGCCCTGATTTTGAAGCAAGACACTGATTTGCCACCCCCTGCCAAAACTAACCCAAAATACCTGACTTTCCCCTCCCCACAACCAATAACCACCACCAACACCTTCCCAACCTTCTTCACTACTTACAGACAGAAATTACGTACTTAAAAGAGGACATTTTAAAGACCCCAGTGTTGGCCACTGAGATGTGGCCTAATTTACTGAAGTATTATCTATTTGGAGAAGAAAATCAGATTCCACAATGAAAATAAACACTATCTCAATTTAAAGAAAGAATCTTTTTCCAGCACAGCTTCTAACAGACACCCTGACTTCAGGTGTAAAAGCCAGATGGAGAAGGAAAATCCAGTAAGTGAGATGCTGGGCTGAGGGATTGCACAAGGCTACATGACATTCAAGTTCTTTTGCAGATAAAAGTGGGACTAAAATGATGAACAGGTACGGCTCTGGCCATCTAGAGTAGCAATGAGTTTTACCCAGAGTGAAAAGAAAATCCAAGAAGCAGGAACAGGGCTGGTTCTAATGTTTCCTTCTTGTCAAGCAGAGGTTAACTAAGTGGAGACTCTGGGCAAAAGCTCATTCATTTCCAGAGCTCCAGATCTAGAAAACAGAGCTCTTGAAGTATGAAACAGACAGACCTTCACCACATGAAGGTTTAAAGAATGCAGGAGGCAATGGAACACAAAAATGAATGGAGAAATATCTATTTAAAACATAGAAACACTGCAACCGGAATAACCACCATATTTACTCTTGGAGATATTTTCCTGCACAGTTTGAATAAAAACGTTCTAAGGATTCCTGTTGTTAGATTTCATGGTGCCTAGCTTTTAATTGCATAAAAAATCCTACTGCATTAAGCAGTATTAAAAGAAAAATTTTAGTCCTCTGGCAACTGGTAAATATTAACTACTGGAGACAGATGAAGTTTCAATTGTGGTAAGCACCTGTGTTTATAACTTAATGTCAGATAACACCAGTAATCACTGAGACCAAGTAATAAGGGAGAGGATGCACTATCATCCTCCTCCTGTTTTTGTTTATTCATGACATATGTGAAATAGAAGCAATTGCCAAAATAATCTAATACTGGGAAAAGGTTAAGAGGAGACCTATTATAAGAATCTTTAATACCTAATTCAATATTTCAGACTTAATTACTCCATAAAAAGGCCATCTCACTGATCAATGATACACTGGTTAATTTAGATTCAATGCCCCAAAAATTTTGTTTAGAACATAGTTTCAAAGCTGTATTACCTGAACATTGTTGTTTTTACAGCTTTATAAAATTACCCAACCTATACAATTCCTTCTCACACATACAGCCAAGACATTCAACATAAACCCATCCAGAACACATCCCTAACAGAGCATCCCTGCCAATACTAATTAGCCTTCCAAGAAAAAATCCTTATTTCGGTTATTTTTTCTACATTTCTTTTTTGTTCTGTGATATTTTTCTTAGTATTACATCACCTGCAGACACCTTTCAAAAATGCTGAAGAAAGGCAATTTAGGGAATGTTCCAGATAGGGAGGGAAAAAACCCCCATCCCGTTGTACTTTTCATAGCTTGGTAATTTTTATAGTCTTTCATCTTGTGAAAGACTATATATATCTTCTTTTTTCACACCATTGTATTAAAAGTCTTCAATTTCGAATGTTTGGTGGAAGCAAGATAATGCAAACTTTACAGATTCAGCTCTGAAAACTCACTACCTATTAGGACAGGTTAAGAGAGAAAAAAATTAGGTTTAAAGCGTTCCCATTACTTACTGAATGTACACCACAAAAAAAAAAAGCACAGAACTTTGAACAACTTAGTTGGGTGGACCAAACAAGATTATATTTGAAAGATGAAAATAAAAAATAGGATAAGAGATTTTTATCCTGAGATGAGCCTTTAATTCATAAACCACTTAGAAAAAAATATTAATTATTTAGAACACATGGTAAAGCAAGTGTCAAAATACATGTTGTATCCTTGATTTTCACCAGTAGCTCTTTAGCTGAGCCATTCACGATCATGCCCAGTACCAACACATGCAGCTTCTTGGCTCGGCCTTTCTCTGCCACTTCGTTTTCTCAGTGGTTTTATAAGGAGTTGCTTTTTATTATATTCAGCTACAACATGATCTGTAATGAGGACACTGGACAAGCTGTTAGCTCCATTAACTTAATAATAGATTTCTGAGTGTGATTTCCTATTAATTTCATTTTCCTCATTCCATGAGAAGCCAAAATTCCAGACAGCCATATGGTGCTTCATAAACAACAATTAAAAGTTATTTTCTGATTTTTAGGCACTAAAAAAAGCCCATAAAAATACATATGGTTGGAATGATATAAAGGAAATTATGCTTTGCAATGTCTGCACATGTCTAAGATGCACCAAACACTTCCTCAGCCTTTTTCCCATTCACACATTTCTGGTCCATGCCAGCCACTGGAGGTTCCAATTAATCACAGTGCCTGCCTCAAAGATCACAAGATTTTTCTTCTAGAAGTGGAACTCCACTACAACAGCTTGTATGAATTGTGTAGCACAACTTGTGTTGTGACTCTGACACTCTTCACCTTCACCCACTCCACGGATTTGCTAACAGGACGGTTCCTGCCCAGCCAGAAGGATCTGGCAGAGCTCTGCCAGTCAGAGAAATGACATCCATGGGTTGAAACTGGACTGGGAGCCTGTCGGCTCATTACAGGTCCTTGTCCTTTGACAGGGACTAAGAATTCCCAGTACCAAACACAGCACAACCTACTCCAAATCATTGCAAGCCGCTGCTCTAAATGACCCCAACAGACGGGTGACAACAGCCACCTTCTTCCTCCCTGCCCTTTACTACACCTTGTGTATGTGCTGACTGGAGAGCAATTTGGTCTGATAGTCCCATCTGAGTACCTGAAGTTACATAAACTCTTGAAGTCTCTTACTGTAAAATGGAAATAAAAAATTACCTGCATCATTGGAATGGTTTTTTTAACAAAACATCTGCAAGGGGAGAAACCTCCTTAGAAGCACCTGGGATAACTGCTTTTACTGCTGCCCACTACTGCAAGTCAAGCTAATGGGCAGAGTTTTTGANACCTGAAGTTACATAAACTCTTGAAGTCTCTTACTGTAAAATGGAAATAAAAAATTACCTGCATCATTGGAATGGTTTTTTTAACAAAACATCTGCAAGGGGAGAAACCTCCTTAGAAGCACCTGGGATAACTGCTTTTACTGCTGCCCACTACTGCAAGGCAAGCTAATGGGCAGAGTCTTTGACACACACACACACACACATATATATATATATACACATAGTATATTTGTTTATATACACACACACACACTCACACACACACACACAGAGAGATCAGTTGGTGCAATCCACTTCACGGGCAAGTCAGTTCAGGCAGTTCACTGCTTCCATTTACTTTCCTTGGTATTTCATGCTGGCATTCCCTTTAGATTTTCCAGAACCTGCAGCTCAGCCTACCCAATTCAAGCCAAGCTAGAACATGACACACAATAGCAGAAAATATTTGACAGCAACTTGGTGCAGAGCAGGTCTCCACAGATGCTTCCTCAGCAGAAAAGAGCCACAGCCCTTTGGCAGGATACAGCACCTCAAAGATAATCACATTCATTTGTCCACTTTGCCTTTCAGAATTGCTTTGAAAAGTTTTGAACTAAAATACCACTTTTTGCTAGAGAAAACAGATACAGTCTGAAAGAAGACAACAATTTCCTAAGTAACCTGGGTTAAGTGCACGTTTTCCTCAATTAATGGGAGACATATAAGTATTTCCTGAAGATCTCTTCTTAAGAGGCCTGTAACTAATTAGCTGATTAAGGCTATACAAAGAAACAACTGTGTTTCATATTTTGAGTTCTAGCTATCCAACAAAACCATGGGAAAGTGTCCATCTTACAAGGTAATTTTAAGATTTGAATTTATGAACCAATTCACCCCCATTCTCCTAAGAGTCATGCTGTAATGAGTTACCTGGCTGGGGACAGAGGGTAGAGAATTCAAATTCTCTGTTTTCGGCTTATAGGGCAAAGCCAGAATCAGTAACACTCTTTTTGGTTGCTAACACAGTCCCAAGTTAAAAAGAGCAAGAAAATCCCAGAGGTCGAATTTTGACAATTCCACAGTAAAAATAAAAAATGGTTCTATCTCAGAAAACCCAAATGTTAATCAATAGGAGGTTAAAGGTTACTCTCTGAGCATTAGGGACATTGTAAGTCTTACTGATGTTTTAACTCCCAACAAATACTGAAAATCAGCATTTTACCTTTATAGAACACTGCTAGTAAAGTTGTCAATCTTGGTGTAGAGTCATTTACCCCAGAGTGACAAGGATATTGCAGTAATTATCAACCATGCTCATAGTTTTCCTATTTTTTCCCCTAACACAGATTAGCATGTCCTAAACAAACCTACATGAATCTAAACCATTACTTATTTTCTTCTTGTGCACTTTAACAAAACCTATTTTTTTCTTCTTTGTATGCACAAATTCCTTTGTTTCACAAGGAAAGACTTTTTCAAATTCATCACAAAAGTAGCTGTTGTGATATTAAGAGATTTTTCTTCAAAGTAAATTGGATGCAAAGCCTCTGGACTAGAGCTCTAAAGCCAAGTATTCTGGATACATGAGAAATCTGATAATGCACATAATAATTTTATTTTACTTTATTACCACTGATCTGAAACATCTACAATCATGTCTCTTCTTTCAACTGACTTAACACCGAAGCGCTTTTCTGACATTACCTTGGCTGATTTCTGCAGAACCAAGTCTGCATTTGTTAAAGGCATTTTGAAGCAGCAGCAACTAAATTGAGGGTAGGTCCTACTCACTTGCAGCCTGTAGAAAGGCTGAAATATCAACAATTTCCTGAGTTTTCAGCATAGGAAACATCAGGAGGCAAAGAGATTTAAACAAGACCCCAGCATGTTACAGAACAATGGCCTGAGTAAAATTAAATGCTCCACCCTCCAAAGCAGCCGGTGTGGAAACCCCAGGGCCAAGCCAGAAGACAAAACAAGGCATGAAGGTCCCCACCCTCAGGGCAAAGCACCGTGACTGTGCTTGTAACCCAGGAAAACTGCAGGGGACAAGGGACCTGGCAGCATGAGAAGAGTATCAGGGATGAACAAGAACGTTTGTGTGAAATCAAGTAATTTCCCCTAGGAGTGGGTTGTTCCATAGCTCTGTCCAGGGCAGCTCTGGAGAGAAGCTCCCGCCAGCAGTGCAGGAGAGGTGTTGATAGAGAGAACAAGAGATCCGAGCCTCTGACCTTGGCCACCCCGGTCAGTCCCGTGTGCTCCATGCAATAAGCTTTTCATAAAGCTCTCAGCTGCCCCAGACTAATGAAAGAAGAAGCAGGACAACAAATAAAAGTGAAAATGAAGAGTGCATTACTTTCAGCAGAGAGCTACAGCCAACCTCTGCTCTCCTGTCTAAGAAGTGAAGTGATAAAGTACCACAATGACACTGCCATGGCACTGCAGACTGAGCAGGTAGAACTGCCAGTTTTCTGCCGACATCTCCCAGGAACTCTCCTGTTACACAATCAATTAATGAACAGACAAAGAAAGAAAAATCTTGCAAATGAGCACAGTTACAAAATCAGGCACACTTCATTACTATCATAATAATTCTCCTACATGGCCTCTTACCACTCACCTGATTCAGAGCACTTCGTCATCACAAATTAAGATTTAACTGCACAATAAACAAGCTGCAAGCAGTTTGAAGCGCCTCAAAATCTACACAGATCAAACATACAGACCTATTTTAATTGATTATGTAATATTGACATCAGCCTCACAAAGCTATTACACAGGCACAGAAATTTAAGGCCTTACATCAATGCATTTGCTTTCAAAACTTTCCTTGGACACACCTGACAAGAACAGGGAGGTCTTGGAGCTAATCAGTGCTTGAGGGAAAAAACACAGGCCTAAACTTTATAAATCACTGGCCATTTGTGCCAATCATCTGGAGGCACTTTCTAAAGGTTCTGTTTTTCAAATGCTACAGTGCAGAGTGCCCTTCCCTGCAGAGACTCCCAAAAGTCCCAGAGCTGCCAGCTACGGTTGCTGCTTTTGAAACTTGGGGCCACCTGTATTTGAAATGAGCATTCTGTAGATAGTTATTTGCATCCCTACCATGCCAAGACACGCCAAACACAGAGTCCCAAATGTAATTCTGCCTGCACGGGTAAGGACCCAACACACTGATACACAACATACACACAAAAATATTTTCCTGCAAAGATGTGCCTTGAGTCAGATGCTGCCTGTTTATTTTATACTTATAATACCCATTGAATTAACATTTAGTATGGTTACAAAATTGATGTCTACACAATAATTCTCTCAAAAAAGTGAAAGTACAATAAAATCAAATACTTTTATAACTACTTTCAACTTTCTACATTTATGCAGAAAATTAATACACTTCATAAAAGCTCTTCAAGCTGTTTTTCAATTTGGGGTGCTTTTTCATTTGTGTGTTTTAAAGAGTTTTCACACTCCTCCTTTCTGTTTTTCCTGCTGACACTTTAATCTCCTCCTCTTGTAAATATGAGCTTATAACAATAAATCATGTTTTATTTATTAAAGATAAAACAGGAATCAATATAAAACAGGAAAGCCAATCTCCATAAAGTTTTTCTCCACAGTGACTGAAATTAGTTTTCATATGAAAATTTAAATATGAATCCAGTTGGCATTTAAGCAAGAACAAAAATATTTTCTCTCTTCCATTACATAACATGCTGAAAAAAAAAAAGTACTGGCTTTGGCCAGTTCTAGTGAAGTAAAATCAATGGCAATTCTTTAAAACATCAGTATTCTGCAATGAAGAAGCTGACAAATCTGAGAACTGTTGCCTATATTAGCACCAAAGAACTCCACAAATTGTAATATAAAGTAGGATTTTTTTTACTTTTATATTCAGGTCACTTTTAGTCCCAACATAGTTCATTCAGAGATACAAAAAAAATACCCTTGATTCTTCTGTAAATATATTCTGCTTGGAAAAGTGCCTGTATGAAGCACACCAGGGAACGGGAGTGCAAGCAGCCCACATCACCTTGCCCTTTGTTTAGATTGTCAGTTTTTCCTTTTGATCTTTCTTTTCAGTTGAGGAACCAAAAATTGATTTTCCCAGTTGAACGAAGGTAGAAAAAGGACAATGTTTTATTTAAGATCCTTCACTCCTGCACATAAACCTATTTCTTTCTTTATATACAAAAGAAACTGTCTTTTTGTTCTCGTAAAAAAGTATTTCCAAGTGGGGATTGCTCTCAGTGTACTGACTCTGGATTCATAACAAAAAAGGGGGGAAGGTGTTTAAAAATCCAAGTACTGGCCTCCTGCAGAGAGGCACACACACCTCAGGAACCTTCTAGAGGTACAGAAGCTGAGCTTCAGGGAAGCAGGTCACACTTGTTCGGTGTTTGCATAAACCTAAGCCACGAGCAATGTTACACTCAAAACCTTGTTTATGGGCAGAAAGAAAGCACAATTTACATATTTAGACACACATAAAGCCAAGAATATATTGCAAATATACCCATGATCTCAACAATGTGGTTTGTTTTTTTAAATTCCAGATTTACTTATTATAGAACAAGAAAAAATGCTTTTATGTGGGGAAAAACCTCTATAATAATGCAGCTAAAATTGTTATACAACTATTTCCTAATTGCTACCTCTTTTTAATAACACCTCTGGTGTTATGCTCATCCTTCCCCTGCACTTTGGGGTCCAAAGGTTTCATTCTGGTCTAGGGCTGTTCTTCGTTGGAGTTTTGTTGGGAGGGCTATGATATTTGTTTTGATGGTTCCTTCTTCCTCACTCTTTTAAAATGGGCTCTTTCTTCCCACTGGTCCATGCTCCCTGAGCTTACTGTATACAGTGAGTGGTTAAGGACATTAGATACCAGAGACACATTTTAACCCACTGTGAGACCAAAATTATTGAATTTACTAATTAATTTCTTTGATTGTTGTCGCAACTTGTATTTCAGAATAATGTGTTGATATTGGCAGAAGCCAACATTCCCTAACACCTACAGGTATTATTGGTACTCCTGACCACAAATTTCCTGTGTTATTTGCACAAATTCCTATGAAGTCCTTGAAGAAATCTGAGCTTCCAAACTGCTGACCTGCTCCTGAACCTCACAGGAGAGCTGAGGACACACAAATGCCCACTGAGAAGCACAAGAACCTCCTGCCAGTTGCAGGTTTCCCAGTGCCTCCCTTGACTACTCCAGTCTTTTTAATCTCTCTTTTCCTGTGAACTTGGAAGGGTTTACACAGCTTTGCCCAAGCATTTCATTTGAATCAATTCAGCACCTGATTTGTCAAACAGGACTCCGTTCAGACCAGTTTGCTGGACAGCATTGCAAATTCCGTGCAATTATGATCCAGCAGGCCAACCATTGCTAAGCTGAAACCCAAGGAATGCAGTCTGTGATTCTCCTTTAGATACATGATCAGTGCTTAGAACTTGGAAAGAGCAGGGCAGGCACATAAGACAAGCAGCTTCTAGTACTCAATAGGGCACTTAGCAGTTAGTTAAAAGACAGAGAGCAGTACATACATTCACGAGGCACATGGCACAAGTCTCAATTATTAATAGTGCTGCCCTGCTTAATTAGAAGCCTACATGCCTTTCTCTCACAACAGCCCTTTCCCAGTCCTTTGAGGGAATACAAACATGCTACCCCCCTCAGTTCTGACAGCTTAGCATTTGTATCTCCAGATCCAATCACCACCTCAGCAGCAAAGATATAACTATATACATTAAACTTCGTGTTTTACAGGTTTCATAACATTAAATTAGCCTAGAAAAAATGAATATATAAAGCAAGAGAGAGGCATTAGCTTTTGGTTTGGCAATCAGCATTTGCAAGAAAGGATGCATCTCAATGTGATGTGGAAACCAGCAAAGCTGTTTCATTTAGGCTTCCTGCAAGCTGAGCTCTGTGGGGATTTTGAAGGCAGATATTATGCTTGGAAATGGAACTCTACATATTTTAATGAAATTGCACAGTCTAAACACCACAATGAGTGAGCAGTCATATCAAACCGTGGAATTTGGAGCTTTCTCAATTACTCACATATAAACGGAATTTTTCAGGGTAAAAATGTAAAATTGGAATAAACACCAACTTTGTTTGCAAAGAAAGAGAATGTGCAGCTGATTTAAGTGCCTTGAACCTATGTTGAACCTCTAACAGGATTGACACAACAGGTGAGTAAGTACATCTCAAACGGTCACGTTCTTCATGCACAGTGGTGTTCAGCACCTTCTCAGCTTCAGACAAGTAGGACCATGGATCAAATCTCTGTCGAAGTTGTCAGCAGCAGATGATCACATCTGTACACCAGCTTATAACCCTGGGCAGCTGAGTGTGTAGGTTCAGCCAGTCTGCAATTTAAATGACAAATATGTGACCTAAGCACCATCCCAACGGCCCCTCCTATGAATCCTCAAAAACAGATGCCCTGTGTCATACTGACAACTGCTAAGCACTGGTTAATATTTCATTAACTTAAGGTCAGCAAGCTGCTTTACCCCATCAGAAAACCCACTTCTCAGATTCTGCAGAGTCATGTAATCGTGTCTGCCTGGTTTACAAAACAGATGAGGTAACAGCTGAAAATAAACCTACAGTAGATTATTCCTTCTCTCTATGCTGCTGAAAAGAGTTCCAGATTTTATTGAAGTGTCAGATATACAATAGGGCAATTTTTCTTTAGAGGCAACACTTTTGCATGATGTTTTGTTTGTGCTTCTGCCATTTCTTCCATTCCAACCTTCTCACTTCAAGGTCAAGTTCAGAACTGGTGTCTAAGGCAGTATAAATTACATTTGTATAAATTGTGGTCACAGTTTACTCTCAGAAAGTCTTCTGAGAGTAAGTATAATTTACTTAATAGCATGCAAAAGAAGGAGACTCTAAATAGCTAAAACAATTCATAGAGACAAAAGAACATATAATTAGTGTTGCCCTACCTTCTATTAACTGCACTAACTGCATCCTTTCTGCACAACTGAAAATTCTGACATCATCAAGACATCTTCACTGATATGCAACTCGTGTTAAATTACCCCTGAACATTGGCCCTTAAAAGTTTCTCTCTAGTATTTAAGTTGACTGGTTTGTTTCTTCATCAGCAGGAATGCTTACTCCAGTCTGTGGAAGTCCAGACATCACACTATTTACAGGACACTAAACATCAGAAACTCAATATAAAACCGAGCCATAAAGGGAAACCATAACATCAAAATTGTGAAAATAGTCACAAAGCTGCATAAGCTCAACAACACAGGTGTCTCATCTTGTGAACCAACAACATAAAATATGAAAATGCATAAAATTTTTTCATCTTAAAATTGTAAAATAACTTTTCCATACAAACATCTTTAAGCACCTAACTTGGTTTCTTACGGATCAAAGAAACAACTAAATAAATACTATCTGCATATGCATTTCAAATAGGAATGTCACTCAAAAGATAAAATAAGCAAGTTATTTATAGTATACATTAATCATCATATTTAAATGGCAGATTACTTTATTGCATGAGACAGAAGCCTGTATTTAATGGGGGGGGGAGGAGATTGCATAAGAACAGTTTTTCCTAAGACAGTCAGATTTGCAGTAATGAGCCTCAAGTCTCTCTTGTTCCACTTTTATTCCGACATACCCAAGCAAAAGCTGTATTATACTGAATGCAAGATGTGGAAAAGCCAGTATGAAAACCAACCACACTGAACATCTCATGAGCTAAACCAAAAAACTAGATACAGGATTTATCTGTGATAACAAGAACAAGAGGGGCAGATGCGGCATCAGGACTATTGTGACAATAATCTTCTGTGGGGACAAAGCACAACATACCAAGATTAAGAATGCTATTATTAAACTATACAGATGAATAACTGGAGGAATAGAGGGGTAAGACTTGCCAGGGAATAGAGGGAAGTGCAGTGCAGCAGTGGGAATCTTCCCAGTGACTTTATATTGTTAACTGTTTATACAGCAAACTCTTCATGGTTGCCTTTCTCTTCTCTTTCTCCAAAACCCCCAGGGCTGTTCTTAAGTATTTAGAACAACAAATATATTTAAGATTTATAGCCTGAAGTTTAGCCATATTCATCTTACTCAGGTGAGCCCAGGGGAGGTGCAAGAAAAATGTTCCCCTTCATAATGATACACGGAACAAAAGCTGACTTTAACTGTAGGACCAGGGAGAGTACACCACACAGGTAAAACTGTCAACTTCAGATTTTTCTTAATAAAACAAAAATCACTTAAAATAAGAGCATAGCTAATGTCTGGAACTACCCTGAACATGATTCTCACTAAATGTTTTTTGTGGTGACATTCTCAAGGGTTAGAGCATCATTTAAAACATACTGTGATGCAGAGAGTCAGATAATATCTCCCAGTTGAATCCAGCGGGGTTACAAAGACACATTTTGTATTCATAAATGTGTTGAAATATTTTACTTTTCTTAAACTGCAAATATTTGAAGAAATGTAGATAAACATATTTAAAATTCACAGCACTTTCTCAAATATAAGTAGCAGATTAACAAAATGTCAGAACATCCTTAGCTTCAAAAACTGCTCTACCATTTTAGGTAGAGATTATCTACCAGAAAAAAAAATAATAATCACAGCCTCTTATGATCATACTTCTCAACTGCTGATATATTCAACTTGTCCATTACTCCCATCTTTAAGATAAAACAAGCGCTTGCAAGTCATCCTAACCTTTGCAAAATACCAGTTAATATTACCTCATTGACTGGAGGAGGCTGAGGAGGAAATAGGGGATGGGAATCCTGGTATGGAGGCTGGATGCAGGGTGTTCTCTGAGCTTCACACAAGGTGAAAGGTCAGTTGTGAGAGATTCCTGGCTTAGTTCAAAACCATGTGCTTTTATAGCAAATGTAAAAGTTAATATCCTTACTCGTCAATCCAGCCCATCCTAAACCATCAATTCATAAAGACAAAAGGTGTAATAAATTTAACAGAAGCAATAGACAAATTTTTTAAAAAGCAACTTTCCCAAATAAATTGTATATAGAAAGTGGACAACTAACAACAGTATCTTCCTGCTGCACTCTGTGTCACTTGGGGACACTACAGGAGATCAGGGAAATTATGACAATATCAATTACAAACTATCCTGTCTTAGGACTGCCATTATTCCCTCTTAGATTTTATTCAACATGATTTTGCCACTAGTCCTTCCACTAAAAAGCTTAAATGAAAAACAGGCTTAAGCATCAATTCTGTATTTGAGACCCCTATACATGGGATTATCCACTAGGACTGATCACACAGAAGATGCAGCACTGCACAGCACAGAGTAACAAACAAGGAAAAGAAGAAAGAAAGAAACTTGCTTTCTGTAACTGGCCCCCGAATATTTAGAAGCTGATGGGCATCTAGAGAGTGAAGAAAGAGTGATTTCTCTCCTTTGCACAGCTGCTAGTACTACAGAGAAAACATTGTTGTTTAGTATTTCATACCTTATACATAAAGTGTGTCTAATGGTTCTGATTTTATGCATAAAAAAAGTGAAAATTTCATGCAGCTGTTTCTCAATTACACATCTGGTTATTGTTTTGCAGCTGCAAAACTACCTTGAAGAACCATAAAATATGGTGTGACAAGAGTGGAATAAATACCAGCAGTCATCTTGTACCTTCCTTGTAAAACTCTGCATTTTTTACCACCTGATAGAATTCCTGAATCAAGAACTATAATTTCTGTTGCCTCCCTCTTTTATGAACAAAAATCCAGTAGTGTACTTAACACAACTGAAATCTGCAAATGCCCACGCTCTGTGGCACACCTTACGTTTTGAATTCAGTACCCCATTTCTAGAGTATTTTTGACTTTGTGTTTTACTTTCAAGCAGCTATTTTGGTAATTTGATCAGAAATCCAACACAGAGAACAATAAGTCAGCTCTACATTAGTGTCAAACATCTGAAATGAGATTTTGATTTGTTAGCCCCCAAGCCATTACTCATATTACTATAAATCTATTGAATATGAAGACATTTGGTGACAAAGAATGGTTATAAAATATCCAACTAATGTAAGCAGTCTCAAGCTTGCATTTACTGACTCACACTCAGCATGTAATTCTCTGATGAAGGAAACAGATAAGAAAAACAAAACAATTTGTTTTTCTTAACAATGCATTTCAAATTAACTATTTCTGTAATTCCTCTGGAGACAGAGGGTCCTGCAAAGAATTTCCATATCTAAAATATTTTAAAAAGCCACAATTTGTAAGTTAATTTGAAACAGAAAGGTTCAACTTGAAACAAAACAATACCCAGTGGTGAGCTTTAACAAAATCTATTATTTACTTTCTTTGGAAAAGAATAAAGCTCAAACTCTCAGTTAGAGAAGCTGGAAGTTTCTCTGCCTGCTTTTCCTGGCAGGCAGGATGCAACACATGTGGTCGTTACCAACAAATGCATGTGTGGTTCCACAGCTGCCTGGTTTCCACAGAGGTGCCAAGGCTTTATGGAAAATCATTGGATTTAGTGGAAAATCATTGCTGAGCTGCAGAGCTGGAATGAACAAGCAGGAAAGCAAAGGCAGAAAGCCCTTGCAGGGTGTACCAAGGATGTTGCACTGCTTAAACACTGCTGCACACAAAAGTTTGCCACTTCTCTGCCGCCTCTGTGAAGCAGTTCCTCAGCGTGAGACACAGAGGGAGGAGAGAAGCAAAGGGGAGAGAGCACAAGCAGCAATTTTAAGAGTCAAACCCAACCAACCCAGGCACACAAGGAGAAAGCAGCAGCACTTTAGGGCTCCTACCCAGGGGAAAGGTCCCATAGCACCAAGAGCCATTGAGCGTGAAATCCTCAAATGAAACCTAATTCCATCTTGCTGTGCTTTGTGCAGCTCAGCTTCCAAGACAGATTAAGTTACAGAACCAAAAACCAATGTGTGAGGAAATGAAGAATGTCCATAAAAAGAACTGCTATGCATAGGTGCTTTTCTCCTGGTTTGTTCTGTAGCTGTATCACAGCAAATTCCCCAGGACTTTCTAACAAACTCCCTAGCAAAGCACGTTTGATGAACAGGACCCTTTAACACCTTTCCTAGCTCCTCTGATTTTCCATGACTGATCTTTTTCATCCAGTAGATGAGGTAAATAAATTGGATCACTGACATATTGATTACCAAGCCTCCTACAAAGAATTACTTTAACTGCAGCAAACAACATGTTGCTTTCAACTTTATTATTTTCATCATTTTCAGACACAAGTGAGAATTTTAAAGTTGCTTGCACAACTATGGTATATCAGAATTTTCCCCAAAAATCAAATCATTGCAACACGGACAAATGTAGAAAAAAACCTGTTATTTGAACTATTTGAAAATATTATTTGAGCAATATTATTTGATAATATTTAAATATCATTTAAATCTTGGTTAGGAATCAGTATTTTTCTTCTGATCATACACAGAAACATTACCTTCTATGATTGCCAAGTAAAGCAAATGTGGGTCTGAGCAAAGCACTTCAGCAAGCAAAAAAGCAGTATGCACACAAATGGCTTTTAGCAGGACACAACTGCTAAATCTGTGCTCTAACTGCTAAATAGGGTAACAACTGACTGTTCAGCACAAAAAAAAAAAAAAAAGGAAGAGGATTTTCCCCATCAGAACTCATAAGGTGGGAGAAGGGTTGAGAAGAAACAAGCAAATGGACACAGGGAGGAAAGTGCTCTAAGAAACAACAGGGAACTGAACAAGGGACAGAGAGTAAACCACAGACATTGACAATTTTGTGGAGCTTTGAACTGATGCATTCAAGAGATTCCTATGAAGACTGGAAATAACAGAGTATTAACACGTGTTTTCTATCACTGAGAAGTGGCTGGAAAATGCAGATTCACTCTAATCTTAGATTTCATCACTCTGACAAGGCAAAATCCATTAAGCGGAATAGAGAAATACTCATGCTCAGTAACACTGAACGTGGTCCAAAGGCAGCTCATCCACCACCAGTTTTCTATTAAATATAAAAGATTGTTTTCTAAATACTTACCCATCTGAGAAGAGAATCATATTAGTCAATAACTTACAGCATTATTTTGCCTGAAAGAACAGTTTCAGAAAGCTATAATTTAAGTCTAAGGAACTTTAATAAAAGCTGTCAGAGAAAATAAGAGGACTTGTGGGAGAGCTGTTCCTCACCAGCAAACAATTTCTCTGTGTACAGTTCCCTGGAATGCTATTGCAGCAGCACATGATTTTTTCAACATATGCAGAAAAGGACAACCTGAGTGACTCTAAAAAATAACTAGTTATAACCACTCAGTACGTGAGGGTTTGTGAGAAATAACTCATTATGCACAGGTGAAAAATTATTACTTCACAGTGAAGCATGCAATGGAAAGAAACATGGAAATCATAGAAATGCTGAGAGAAGCAATTCTTCTACCTATCCTGATAGACAGAAACAGAGAGGAAATTAAATCACATAAGCAACCGCATGATGACAGTAAAAAAAGATCAGCTAAGTAGCCAAGTTCCCCAAATAAAACTTTATATAGAGGGCCACTCTATACAGGATAATCATAGAAAAGGTCTTCCTGGTATAACAAAAAAGAACCTGAATTCACATTTCAAATATCCTCAGAAACATCAGGTTTAAGGATGTTTTTTATTTTCCCATCATAAAAGCTTAGATTAAAAGCAGACAGCATTATCACCAACAAATTCTTCATAATCTACACAAAAAGGACGAATCTAAAGGTCAATTTTTGATCCCTTCTAAATGTAAATTGCTTTCAAGAGGTTTTCACAACTTGTACTAGAGAGGCGAATTTTCAGATAAGGGATCTAAAACAGCATCTAAAAATGCAGCCTTCCCTTTAAATTAAAAAGCCATGGGAAGAAAAAACCTCAGGAGCTGAGATAGGGAGGAGACTGGTGCTCACATGACCAAGAACTCTTTCAATATTCTGAAAAATGGTGAATAATAGGTGACAGGTAAATGACCTCATGAAAAGATGCTTCAATAAACCTTTTCTGTTCTTTATAAAATACATGTTTACCTCTCCAGCCTGATATAAAAAGCATGCCTTCAGTCCAAAGCCGAATTTTATGAGTTCCCTCATGCATAAGCAATAGAAATAGGACATGCAGAGGCTATGTTTTGTTTTATTTTTAAAGAGGAGTGAATAAAAACCTTGCACTCAATTGAACTGCATTTCTCTGTGATAGAGTGTGAATACTACACCTGACTGATTCCTAAATGTAATGAAACACTCTAAGTGGCAACGGGCAGCATTCTATTGCTTTTGTTAAAATTCAGAAAAAGAAACACATGGCAAGCTCCTGGCATTGATTCAGGACTGTCAGCAGTGCCAGCCACCTCTAAGGTCTCTACTGATTCAAAGAGCCAAATGACAGTGCACAGCAACCCCCTCCAGCACAATTACAACCCCTCTCAGCTTTGCCCACCTCCTACTTTGAAATGATGGGTCCCTCAATAAGTTCTCCATCAAGCAGAGCACAAAGAGCAGAGCAAGAGACTTAAGGGCTTCTGCTGGAGGAGCCCAGAGCAAATGATGGCCCTGCAAGGATGCACAGTGCAGGCAGGGGCAATGCACACACCCTCACTGGGGGTACACATATCATATATAAGGATTATTTCCTTAGGTATTGGTACTACAGTACAACAGAAAGGAAACAGCAAGTAAGGAAATGCCTTCTCTGGCTAAACAAGCCCTAAATTAAGTGAGAATTAGATCAGAAGACTTGTCAGTTAATACAAAAACAGCCAGACGAGCTTATATTTCAGACAAAAAGTCAGTTCCCAAATATTTCACTTTTTTTTTTTCTATTAAATAGTTGCACTGGAATTTTAAGAACTTGCCTACAAATTGAGTTTCATCAGAGAGCAGATCAAGCAACACCATACTGTGCAGCAAAACAGCACAACATCTTTTTCTTTCCTCTCTTGAAAACCAAAGAATTTTAACATAAACCAGAAAACTATTGTGACTGAATTTCTTGGCAGCCTGTAAATACTGCCTTCCCTACAAGAGTTACACCTGAAAATCGCTTAGCACATAGAAGGCAATGAATTCCTTGGGGCTTAATTCTGTATTCTTTATTGTGTACAGCTTCTTTTGAAGTCAATATTAGTGATGTCATGTAAATTTTCTTCACATCTGCCATTCTTATCTTAGAAGGGGAAAAAAAAAAAATCAATCCTTTAATTCCATTAAAAATTCCTTTTAGACTGCCTTTTATGCAGTTGGTAAGTTTTGAAAGTGTTTGAGAAAATTAACATTCAGTGTACATATTAATAAAAATAGAGAGAAACAGAGGAAATGAGCAAAGTGTAACAAAACTGCTGATACTGGATAAAGGCAAACCCTTTCAAGAAGACATGCATTAACACCTTCCTGACAAGTGAAGACAGCAGCAAAAATCATCTAATCTCATCTCTTTCCATTGCATCAACAGGAAATCCAACAATAGCAAAACTGGTGAGCACAGGCCCTGCAGCAGTAAAGACAGCTCTGTCAAGCACAAAATAGTTGGTAAAATTGTGGAATTAAATTGTGAATTCCAGACTTTATGCAGACTTCCACAACAGAAATTCCTATCCCCTTATCAGTACCCCTTTATCACACACACAGACCCAATACGAGTGAGGTAATGCTGTAAGATTATAAAGGAAAATTCTTATTTCTCTTGTATTCACGAGGGCTATAGAAACAATTTCCTTTCATAAGAAAAATACTGAACCTTTGACTTTCAAGTTTTGAGACCTTTATCCTATTTTTATCTTTAAAACATGTTGGCAAGCATTTTTTCTTGTTTGAAGAAGCCGAAGTTAAGGACAGCTGAGATGTGGCACACAGCACCTAAACCATCAGAGTTTCCAGCAGGCCTTGGCAGGGGCGACTGGCCCCTCCCCGTATTTTACTGCAGAATGCCTGTCTATCAACAACATCCCCAAACTGCCTTCACTGGTTACTTTATTTCATAATATTTCATGCCTCCTGTAGGCTGGAGTTTCCTGTTTTCCCATATCTTTTTACTTTGTTTGGTTGCATATTCAGTTGCAAATTGTGCAGATAAACCTGAGTGACAGAGACAATATTAATCTGAGGGATCATAAAGAAAATAAACCTGGCGAAATCTTGGAACAACAATGACCACAGCAGCAAAACTGATGTTCTTGATTCTTAGTTTTCAAAGTGCATGTTAGAAGCACAAGGACAGCACACCATCAGAATGATTAAGAGGATGTTGTTAATTATTAAGTGAATCAATGGAGTGTCAGTCATTCCAACATGAAATAGATTCCACACCATAAACCACAATTCTTTCATGCTCAGTAGTGCACCATGGCTGAATGCAATTACATCAAATGAAGAAAGGTACCACTAACTTACACTTTCTGAAGTGCTAACAAGCACACACAATTAAAATAAAACTTACCTGATAAAGATGCATGAGCAAATGTATTTTGGTTCTGGATTTTACTTTTGATTATTTAAACACTATTTGTTTGTTTTTAATAGACAGATGTTTCTGTGATTTGCAAAGCAAGCAAGCTAGAGAGGTTATTTAAAATAAACATAGCATCATAAAACAGAGGAGGTTCACTGCCTTTAATGGAGTAATTTATTTCTCCAAATAGTCATAGAGATCAAGAACAGCAATAGTTATTGGACAGACCAATCCATACATAAGTTCAATCACGATGAGGAGATTTTAAGTGCTGTAAGACTGGTGATAAACCTGCCACAGCTTCAGTTAGCATTCCTTGATTTTCTCAGACATCCAGATATGAGGAAACATTCCAATTTTATGTGCTTTGTGTTGTGTCTGACTTTTCCATTTTGTACTGCTAAATGACCATAACACTTGCATTTAATTTTTTGTTTCAGATATATTTTCAAATACACTGATTGTCATAAGAAGGTTTTGATCACTGAAAAACGTATCACCTTAATGAAGTTCTAGAGATTGAACAAGCCATTATGCTAATGCTACTCAGCTACTTGAGCTCTGATGAGATCTTGGATATGAGAAAGTTGTGTTAATTTACCTTCCAGTGTGCAAAACTGAAATGCATTTAACTAAGTGGCCGGTGCACTATGTAAAGCATAAACCAAAAAACCTTCCCGTTACTACACAATTAGACTACAATAATCTCCGGCATTTTGATGTTTGGTATATTAACAAAAGCTAAATGAAAAGAGGAAAACTGTGAAAACTACTACACTTTAAAAAGCAGAAAAATTATTTCAGAGTTAGAACGGATTGACAAAGTACTTCAACACTTTCTTTTTGAGAAAAAAGCTATTACATAAATTCATTTCTGACCCACATTATCATCTTTTGTCCACCACACTAGAATGAGGATGTTGCCAGAAAACCAAAATAAAGTTCCAGAAGCAGGGTCTTCTCTGTCACATCTTTTTGTGAGGGTAACTCAACTCACCTTTTCTATTTCTTCATAGGGGGACACACACATTAACAAATATCTAAGGATCTTTTAAAATGGAGAGGCCACAACCTTCTCCCTCCTTTGCTTTTTAATAGAGCAAATTTTTGTTTGAAAACAGCTTTTTACACCAGTTCATCTATTTCAGTTCCTTAAGTTATATCAAATATATGAAAAAAATTTTCCTCAGCAACTATTCATGACATTCTGAATTATTATAATGCTAATTAAAGAATTAATGTTACATGCTGTATGCAAAACATTTGAGAAATAAAGTTCCAAGTATTGCTGTTATAAACTTGTTCACATATAAAATTAAGCATATATTTATGGTCTGGATAAAATACCAAAGCTTTCCAGTAAGCATGAATTTAAAGACGGTTAAAATTTATTAGAAAACAATTTATTTTCCAGATTGCTACCCAGTGAAGCAGAGTCCTCCCATTATCAGTCAACTTACTCAGTCTCTGAGCAGCCTCCAGGGCATCATTCGCAGAATCAGCTACAAAGAATCTCTGAACTGTAACCCCATGGTCTGCCATTATTTTTTTGCTTTGGTACTCCTGCAGGTTGAGCCATCGTCTGGGGGTTAATTGAACAGTCTAGAAAAAACAAGAAGGGAAAATAACATAATGCTCATTAAGAACAGTTCATGAGACAGTCCACTGAGCTCTTCCACCTTATGGTTATCTCAAACCAGCAGTTAAACAACAACCAGAGAAAAGGTAAAACTTTTATTGATTTACCTAATTGCCTTTTCTTAACATTTGTGCATCCCAAGTACTCTGAAAGCTACAGATATTTTTTAAAACCTACACAAGGCTCACTTGGCCAGACAAAATGTCTTGCATTTAATATCAAGGCAAATTTGGCCTGAACTCTCAAGTCTATTTATGTTTTCGCGTTATCCTCTGCTACAGAAATAGTAACAGGCTGTTACATTAAAACAAATCCAGTTTCATATTAAATATCCTTATTATACGACATTTCATCTAATTCCTCCCTATAAAATTATTTCCACTGATTCTATGCGTTTGTTGAAGCATTTCTGAGAAGAAAAACAACTGACAAGGAATTAGCATTATTCTGTAAGAAACCATACAGTAATACACATATTTTCAGTGGTTTGTTATCTCTGCTTTGCTGGTTGTGCTTCTAAGTAGGTTTTGTTGAGCACACCAGCACAGCCACATCAGCCATGCAAGGCCAACAACAGCTGGAGAAGAGTTCCCTCCTCATTCCCAACATGCCAGTTTAGATGTCCCCGTGGGAATACAAACATATCTACACCCCATGGGTACAAAGACACAGCAACCTCACGCACACAAAGACATCACATTTGCTTGTCCTGGCAGGAAACCTTGAGACACTAGAGAAGCCACAGGATCTTTACTGAATGGTTTTAAGAAAGGACACATTCTCCACACAGGATAAATTGTTACACACAAAAGCAATAATTAAGGAGCTGGAGCTGACTCCTGGCAATGCTATAATGACAAAGGTGGAGCTGGCTCCTGGCAATGGTATAATCCCATTTTGTGCCAGCAAAAGATGCTTTTCCCACATGGAGAGACAAACTGCTGTCCTCCTGGCAGCCAGCCACAATCAGTTCTTGGTTTCTCCTGAAGTAAGGAACGCAGCATGCAAGCCACTGCTATGTATTTAGAAATGTTAGACAAAGAAGATTATTTACTATACTAATGCTTTGACCTCCAACAGCATGATAAAAAAATTATTAACCTCATGCAACTTTATACTGAAAACAAAACCCCTCCATGCTAAAGTCTCCCAGTAACACACACGCTCTCACAATACTCAAAGTTTACAGGCTGAGTTGTCTCAAAAGCAAACTCCCATCTGTTCTCTTCTCTTTGAAACACAGCACAAAAGATTGATGCATAAAGAAAACAGAAACCCATCTTTTACAGTACATAACTGCATGTTTTCTATAAAAGTGACTCCCACTGAACCTAAACAGTTAAAAATAGCTCAGGATGACATTTTAAATCCTTTTATCCATAACCTAACTAACATATTTTAGAGGAACAAAATGACATTGTCAGTTTGCTCTATGGCTATCTCTAATTCTACACATCATACAGACACCTCATATGATTTATATTCCTCCATGCTATTCACAGACAATGTGTTATTACAGTTATGCAATGCTTCAAATGTAGGGTCAAAATTAAAAGTCACTTTCGTAATTGTTGACATTTGTTTTCATATTATAAATTCTCTGCTAGGCTCTAAAAATTATTACTTCAGGATCATTTCCACAAAGGAATTAACACTGGGGGCCAGGAGGAACCCTTTCGGTTTATCTAAAAATTTCTACAAATCAGTAATACAGCTGATAAAATTTTGGTCACTGGTTTTAAAATTTAAGACCAAGTCTTCAAAACAGTTTTTATTCATAACTCAGAACAACAAATCAGTTTCACATGTATGTATTACAAAGCTGATCTAAATCAAATAAATAAGAAGGAAAACATTCAAAAAATTTCATTCTGGGTAAAGACTTTTGTGGCTGTCGCTTGATGGGAACTGCAGTGACCTCTGCTCCCAAATACCTCTCGGCACCTTACGGTGCTTTTGGGATACAACAGCTTTTCAACTCAAAAATACAACTCAAAATGTCCCACAGAGATACTCCATTGATGAGATGCTAAAAATCTTATATGCATAAAGTGCAGACATATATAAGCATAAGGACATATGTTGTCTTATAAATACTGGACAATTAATATTAAGATATTATGACAATACTTCTTTCCTAAATTATTAACCAGACCAGTCTGAGGAACACAGAAAGGAAATAAGAGAATAATTCCTTTGCAAAGTGTCAAAGCAGCCCTAAGGGTGATGAGACAAAGGTCTGCTCAAGAACTGCTGGCACAGAAAAGCAAAGCCGACAAACTCCAGGTTAGTGAGCACATTTTTTTGCCCCTGCTATATTACATAATCCTAAGAGACTGTCTTACTGAGTGCCAACTTTCTGAGGACTTTGAATCAAGTCTTTGCACAAAAGACAAACTTCTGGTTGTGAATGAACTGCTTGATAAAATTAATAAGTATCTGAAGTCTGTACCAGAAGCTCTGAAGAACAAGGAACAGGAAAAACTTGCTTTAAAAAGCCCTTGCAGGATACTCACCATATGTCATGAGAACAGCAGGAAAACTAAAGCAGCTACAAGAGATGAAATAAAGCACAAGCTTTGAATCTGCAAAGGTGACTGTTCTTTCAAGACCATCTTGAAAAATCAAAACAGCTGTGGACATGCATTTTAGGGCAAAGACAAAAAAAAAGCGACCATGAAATCTTAGAAACATGAGTAAACAGTTGATTCTTTGAAACAATTCCCAACCCAAAGATGTTTTCGTTGCAATAAATCAGTAACTGAATTTATGTAAGAATCTTGAATCCCTGCCCTCCAAATAAATTAATACCAAGCATTCTCAAAAATTTCAGACGGGCCTCAAATAGCCCTTCTTAGGCATTTCTCGGGCATCATAAACTTTTATGCATTCTACAGATAAATCCACACCTGAGACTGACAGTAAGAGCGCTAATGCACAAAGGTACAGCTTCAAAAAAGCTTAGGGAAGAGTCTACAAAGGTCTGAGAGAAAGAGATTTCCCATAGACAAGTCTTCTACAGGCAGCCATAATCCAACCCTTCCCCCTGAAATTTATTAGAAGGAGACTTTAATCTGGCACAGAACACAACTCTGCCATCGCCGGTCTTTGTGTTATTTATTTTTCTGTTTTACAGCTCTGTTTCATTGCTCACAGCAGCATCAAACAGCACTGCTAGATTTGCCAATTCAGTTCCAGCTCTCAATAAAGACAGACTGAAGAATGAGATGGTAAATCACTATCAGAAAAATCGTCTCAATCTGAAAGAGGGAATAGGGAAGCAACTAAAAGAGAACCTAAAATACAGGAATGCAGAGCCCAGCTTTCAGTAATTTCTGTTCATTATTGATTCTCATCACCTTCGATTCCCAGTTTATCCCTGCTTGAATACTTTTATCTCCTCCCCCCACATATTAGTCAGAAAACCATATCAGAAAACACCAGAGGTCTCTCAGATCTTTCCATGAAGCTCTGTCCCAGCTGAAAGCCAGTATGTTCCAGCAGTTCAAGATGTGTCTGTGTTTCATCTGTTTATTGCAAGGTTGGGGTGGAGTACAAGTAGATCTTGTCCCACCAGCCAGTAAAGGAGACTGGAAATTGTGTGTGGACTTCAGTAAACCCTGACTCCCTGCGTGACATCTTGTCTTTCATCTTCATAAGATGACAGACAAAAAACCATCAGTGGCATTTTTCTGTTATCCTTTCCTTTCATATGGGAATTTTGTGTTGTGTATTGATGTACACATTGTAGATGAAGAGTGCTCTTATTTGAGATTCAGATCTGCCTGGTAAATCAAAAGGTGGAGTTTTTTCCTTTATTTTTAAGTCACAAATAAGGTTTAGGAATAAATCAGTTTGTAAAACTAAGAAAACATTACTAGCAGCACACAGAAAATAAAATGTTGTTATTTAAAATAATAAAGCTTTAAAAATGAATTAAATTCATCCTAATAAGATATTTCTTAAGATTAAATTTCTAATGTAAGTGCTTATCAAAGAGATTAATATACTTAAATAGGGCTCTTTTACAACTGATAACATTTCCTGAGAGACTGACAACAACATCAAAAATCCCAAAACTCAAGTAAGCGGAACAAAAGGCCTCAACTGAGCAGTAACATGAAGTGAGATGAAGACAGAATTATTTAAACAATTACAAATTTCAAACCACATTTTCTCCTGCTGGCTAGAATTATGTAGCATTTTCCAAAAGCACAAAGTATTGGTTGAGTCTCACCTCTAATCTCCCTTCCCTTCTCCAACCTCCAAGATTTTTTTTACCAGTCAGAATCACACTAATGTAGACCAAAAGGATACAGTGAGGAGGATTTAGAAAACTAATGTTACTAGGAATTGCGTATTCTGTTCTGAACAAGCTTTCTGTTCAAAGTTCCTTCTTTATATAAGCAGAGACCACATTTGGTCCCACAGCATGATTTAATGAGTGGCACACATCAAGAAATCAAACATTTCTTTTTGATCATCTTAACAAGGTCAAGTGTTGCAGAATTCTATCAGTGGTTTATTGACTACTGCTAGAGGAAAAAATTGATTCGTCATATAACCTGCATAATCTCTTATTTACCACCTTTTTGTTTGGTGGTTTTGTTTTTTTTTTAATATATATAAAATGCTAAAGGCTCTGCACAAATAATGTATTTGGAGAGCAGTTTCATTATTATTCCACTATTCCATTTACCAATTCTTTAGCTGTCACATGACTAAAAAAAAGAGAATTATTTAATAATAAGGGCTAAAAAAATAACAACTTAGTTAAAGAAGAGTGGAACTAAAAATACATTTTCTGGCAGAAATTTGCTTCCAATATAAACAAAACAAAAACCCACCCCAAAACCAAAATAATCTAAAAAAACCCCAAACAGATTTAGAAAACACCACAACAGAGACATCACTGTTACATATGCAGCATTAACTACTCTGATGCAGAACATCTTTCAGATGACCCAGGAGGTATCTTTCGAGTGCTTACTTTTGGAAAAAGAAAACACGCACACAAAAAACCAGAAAAAACTGTCTTAACACGTTCATCAAGAAGTTTGCAAGTTGCATGTTAACTACTTCAGCAAAACTCTGCTCGAAAATAAATGCTCCATATAAGCACAAAACAGGAGCAGCATCAGTAAACCCAAACTTCATCAGATCATGTTACTGGTTGTTTCTTACCTGAACCTCTGTGCTCGGTATAAGGTTTTCTCATTCTTTGGCCTCCCTGGTAAAACATCCAAGGCTGACTTTTTAAATAGAATAAATAGAATAGAATCACTTAAGTCTGTTCTGTAACAAGTATATGATGAAGCTGTCAAAAGGAATAACTGAAAGGTCAAGTCTGACAAACAAATGAAGATTCAAATTATATCCTCAACTATAACTGAGGCCTCTTGGTCTTAAAAAAATCAAATTTAAAAAAATTTAGTGCCATTTCATGCCTAATTCCACGTGAAAGTACCTTGGCTAACCATCCACAACTAAGTATTTCACCTTATCAAGTCCAGTGTCCACGTGTAGATCATTTCCCTAAAAAAAACCCTAAACATAAATACTTACTTTCTCTTGCTAAGACTCTACAGGTCAAATCTCTACTTTTGTAAAATGCCAAATAATTCTAGCTTGGGGAAGAGAATCCAGTGTTAATCAACACTATTAAAGAAAACAAAACCACCACTAAGCAAATTTCTAGGATATCCCTTGATGGGGATATCTAAAACATATCTAGAACATCCCTTGACACACCTATATAATTTGAGCAGCTCCACTGTTTTCATTAACATAGCTTAATGCGTTTTATTGCGTGACTGTTAAAAGGAAGACACACTCAACATCCAACATTTTCTTTCCACTCACAGTACAAATGGAAGTCAGTATTAATATCACAAAACAAAGATGCACCTCTTAAAAGCACCTGGCAGTAAAGCTGCTCAAATAAATGCCCACTTCTTTCTTCCTCCTCTGTTGCTCCACTGAAGCCAAGTAGCTGTAACTGTGCTCATAGATACTGTGCCAATATGAAACAGCTCTAGCAACACAAATTAGTTCTGTATGAATGCAAACGATATGTCAAACATATAAAGTATCAGGTTTCATAAACTTGGATTTTATTGTAATGGTTATATTGGAAATAAATCAATTGGGAAGAAAAACTGTGGTGTTCCTGAGGTCTTCCAGATCTATTCTGTGTCTGAAATTAAAAGGAGGTGTTTTTAGTGTATGTGACCAGAAATAAATGTCTGTCACCAAAAAAATCTATTTGCTTAGCCAACACATTCTACAGCATTCCAGTTTATTCAATTTGTGCACCCTGACCTGTAATACAATTCCAAGCACATATGAAGGAAAACAGATACACAAAGATGACAGTAATGAAAGAGCAGATCATTCATCAACATGAGGCATAAACCTTTATTATATTTATTGACATACAGCCTCTGTAATTGACAAAGATATAGAAGTTTCTCTCAAAAAGAAACCATCAGAAATAAACTAAACTGAATACCCTCATATAAACCACTGCAGGTATAGACACATTTCATTAGGTCATATACTTAAAACATACCACATAGGCCACTGAAAACAAACTAAACCACTTATTTCAATTTGCTGGCACTGCCCACAAAATGAGTAAGTTAACCTGATAAGAAACAAAAATTTAGCAAAAAGACACCACACTTAGCAGAAGTTTATCACAAATGCAAGTCATAAAAAGCAAAAATATGCTCTGTAGGAAAGGAAGTCTTTCAAGCACAAAAAAAATTGGAAAGAGTCATGGTAAGGCGGATGGGCTGTAGGAGCTGTCCCATCGAGCCAAACCACACATCCCCTTCTCTCCAGAGATGGCCAACGCTGCAAACCTGGGGGCACATTATGGAAAACAGGACAGCAAATGTCCTTCCAAACTAACGTCCTGTTGGATGCCACAAACCAGCAATTTTAATCTTCCAAAGCAGGAGCTAGCATCCAGGTCATCCTATTTAAAAGCCACAGAGGAAACTGCCTTCCATCAGCATCCCAAATTGCCCACTTTAGCTGTGATGCCATATGGCACAGAGGTCCCTTTGGTATCAGCAGAGTCCAGCAGCCTCATCCAACACTGAGCATTATGATCAAAGTCTCAATCTAGACTTCTGTGATATATTTATGAGGGATAAAATTGATTCTGTGAGCTAATTTAGGAAGAAGTCTTGAATATTTCCCTGACAAAAACTCTTTCCATACTTTTGTTCACAGCAGTCAGTAATTGCTTATTTTTCAGTCTGTATCAAAGCACCATAAGCAGACTGGGCCTTAAACAAGAGCATTTGATTTTAAAATCTACAGGCACAGCTGAAGACCTTTAAACAGTTACATTCCATTATTTATTCTTACAAATGGGAATTTAACTGAATTAAAACCAACATACAAACTCTAGTTAACAGCTATAGGCCTTTTAGTTCCATATTTATTCCTGAAACTACACAACACAAAATATCTTGAGCAGTAAAATACAGTATGTCTCACAGAAAAAAAAAAAAATCACATTTCCCAGTTTTCTAAAGGCTAAGGCATTTTGATCAATAAACTGCAGGGGCAATTTACTGTTTTATACCACTAAACCATATACTCACTTTTCAGAACGAGTGAGATCTGTCAGTGCAACAAAGGTTTATGAAATCTAACTTCAAATAAAATAAAAACCACACATGAAATATGCCCTTACATTTTTGTTTAGTAAATCTGGACTGCCTGTTCTGGTGGATAATTATTACTATTCCTAACATCTATGACTCTTTGAAACAAGATGCCTGTGTTAAATAACTAAATGGTTCTCTTCATATACTCAAAAAATACAGAAAAATAAATGGGGGCTTGGTTATAAAAGGAGCTCACAGTCACTATGATTATTAGGATTGCTATTGCTAAATTGTTTACCAAAAAATGGACTCAAACAGTTGAGAGGGGGGCCAAGTGCTTGGAAAGAGTAAGTTTTATTTAAGTACACCAAGTTTAAAAACTTCAAAGGAGTGAAACAGGCCACCACCTCTGCTCAAAAGCTCTCATTACTGAAAATGAGACTGCACTGCCTGCTCCTAACTAAGCCTAGGGAAGACATTATGACACTACCCACTCAAGTGCATTTCTCCTTCCAAAGCAATTACTCAAATTCACTGCAATTCACTGTCCAGAACAGTAACACTCCAGAAGAACTTTACTTCAGAAATCTAGTTTGAAACAATCACAGGATTTTTTTTATTACTATATTCGGTGTTTGTGTCACCATTAAGTTCTAGTCCATGCAATCAAAAGCGCTTAGTCAAATCTTCCCCTGAATATTTTCTCATACTTCAAGGAAAAGCCAGTTTCTTTTGTCACACATTACAAGATTCTTTTCAAGAAGAGCAACTGCAAACCAGAGAGAGGAAGGCAGGAATCACAGTGCATCACGGCAGGAAACAAAGATGGTGACAAACATCAAAGAAACGAAGGGAAGAGTTTTGTTAAACTAGTAACATGTCAATTTTAGAGAAGGAAGCTATTTTAACTGAAAAGCTAAAGAACGTGTATTTAGGGATCTCATCCTTTTTAGTTAAGAGGAACCACTCATCTCCCATCACCAGGCAGCAGTGACTATTCTAAGACAACCTAATAAAGCAAGGACATCAACCACAGATTACCTACCTGTAGGTAACAAAGCACACTAAACTAATTGATGCCAGTTGACATCACTCATCTGTTGAGAAACAGGCAGTCACCAATTACTAACAGAACAATAATTTGTTTGTTTAATGAATATGCTAATTTACTGAACTCTCATTAGACAAATACACAGGCAATATTGATGAGTTCCATAAGGCATTATAAAGTATGGCTGAATCATTTCAAAACAAATTAAACCAGAAAATATTGTACACTATTTAATGGAATAATAAAAGCCTGGTAGTGAGAGAATCCTCTGGGTGAGCCCTCTGAAAAAGGCACAAGTTCTCAGAAGTGCATGGACCCAAACACCTACTGCTACAGCAGCAAATGTCCCCTGGGAATTCACCCCCAGGGATTTGGATGCTCCTGAACCCAGGTGAGAGACTGTGCCCACCTGGAGTGCAATGCCAGAGCTCTGCGCAGCCCTGCAGAGGCAGGTGCTGAACTGGGGGAGAAACAGTGTCCAGGGGAGGCACTGAGCCCCCCAGGCAGCGGCTGAGGGACTCCCACCGGGACACTGGAGAACACTGCATTTTCCACACAGCCACCTGCAGTATCTCTGTTATTGTTACTAATAAATCCTAAGTAAAAGCTGGTTCATCTGCAGATTTAGTGCAATGCAACATGGCCCTGAAAACGAAAGCAGTGATTAAATTTTCAATTCGTAGTTCATTCTGCTTGTGTTGGGGCCACATCTAGTTTCTCTTTCTCTCTCTTAATAATTTCAAGTTCCTAAATTAAGAAGGAAATAGAAATTGGTTTTTCACTCAAGAAAGGAATCACTACAAGCAATATCTGTCAATTTGTAATCATTTATTCATACACAATTTAGATGAGAAACAATATTAAGTTGTCCATCAAATTTCAGTCTTACCAAAGGAGTTTTATTTCAATAATTCCACAGAAACGAACGGAAATTTCTATCAAATAAACACCTATAAAATACCCTCTACATGATATGGCCACATAAGCTGCACTTCTGCTTTTTAAGAAGAAAATACAAAGTCAGACACAAGGGACTGCAGCAGGGAGCACTTTTAGGCAGAGTGGGAAGGTCTGACATTTTTGTGTAATACAGGACAGTTCAAAGTAGCAAGATCCTGCAGAAATCAATTATAAAAAGAACAGTTTCAGCCTCAACCTGAACAGCCTACCCAGAATGTTAAAATTAACCTGGGAAAGTGAATGATTTAACTAAAGAAATAAGCCTACTGGATTTGACCCCAAAGTCAAGTCATGAATCAAACTCCCTCACTCTCCCCCGATTTGCTCACTGAAGTGGGAGAACTTTCCCAAAACTCGCTCACTAGCTGAACTGCCAGCTTTCCAAGGTAACGGAATCTAAAAATATGTTAAAGTTTTTTCACATTAAAATTAAAATGCCACCATTACTGGGGGGTTTAAACATTTCATTCACTACCCACTACCTCAAAATTAATTAACTACTAAATATATGAAATATTCATGAGGCTTTACCTCTTCCACCTTCAAAACAATGTTCCCTTCCACTAAACGATATACTAAACTGCAATGACATATTAATCAATATTTATTTGGAAGCATATAATGATACTTCAACATGCCTCTTTATTTTTGACTCAGTGCTTTCTTTCCTCTCTCAGTGGTGGAATCCCTCAGCTGGGAAGGAGGAATATCAGGAGTATGTCCGTCAGTTCTGAAGTGGCTGGATGCTGGCAAGGCTTTCTTTGCTTTATTTATCTCTTTCATTAAAGCCCACCTTCTAAATCTTTCCACAGTGGCTCTAACAGGAAACAGTACAATTTTGCTGTGCTTTAACAAATGTCACAGAAATAAAAGAGGATTTCAGAGGACAGACCCATCTCTTTCACAATTCTGAAATTTAGATTACATAACCATATCGATTGGATTAAAAAACCAGAACAGTATCTATTCATGAACCTTTCCCTTTAAACAAAACCATAGCAATATGCACATAAAAACCACAACATTTTAGAAACATCTCAGTTATGTCTTGGATATTTCACAGTACTGCAGATGAAATGGTAAGGATAGTAGATGTACTCAGGGTGGAAGCAGGACTGAAAATCCTGACTGCATTCTTAACAAAACGTAATGGCTCCCTAAACAGCTCTCCTGAACGTTCCTGCTCGCTGTCTACTGCTAGAAACCCTTTCACTTCAAAGGTTCCTGAATGCCTGCCCTACTATGTTCTTTTGACTTGATCTTGTAATCACTCCTCCTTGTCCTTCTATAATCAGTCTGCAACCTGATTGATGCCAGGCTTAACCTCTGCCTTCTCCTGGACATGATGTAGGATGGTGTGATGTTCTTCCACTGCAGGGCTCAGTCGGGTCATTAGCTCCAGAAAACACAAATGAAACTGCACAATTCTCTTCTAATGTGCCTTTATATCTTCCAATGTGCCTATATATGTATAAACTCAGCTTTCTGATTTATCCTTCTGTTTACTTCTCATGAAAGGAAGCAGACACAAGAACAAACTTGAAACAAGTCCTTCACTCATTGCAGATTTAAAGTCTCCAGTAACGATTACATTTTATAGACCTATTTACAGCTTGCTTACACTCAGGGATTTTGACAGCTATTCTGTAAATACACTCTCCTACCCACTAAGCTCCATTGTAAACTACCAGGAACATGCACAGGGTCAAACTTGAGCTCCTTCTGTCATTCTTATTCTCCTTATCTCACAAAACCAGAATCTGAGCCCATATCCTCAGGCTGTACAAGGCAGATCCTAGCATCCACCACCTGGATGATCCTTCTGGGTGTCTGCATGTATGGGTTTGTGAGGACTACAGTCCTCAAAAGTAAAAGAGGAGATGGTGGGAAGAGTGTCCCTTTGAACAGTAAGACCCTGACCTCTCTTCTCCATTTCCCACACCACGCCAGCCTATTGTTCAGCAGCTGTTTCAGTCAGGCAGCTGCAGACTGACCTCCAAATAAAGCAGGACATCACCAAATCCCTGACAACTGCATCCTGCTCTCCACCCAGGGGAGTATTCAGGCCTCTATTTACATGCGATCAGCAAAACAAAATTTCTGCAAATTAAGTGACAGCACCCTTGTGACCCTGAGAAGTTCTGGGATGCATTTTGGTTAGAGTGGACAGGCTGGCTGAGCAGGGCTGAGCACACCCCAACCCCATGAACCTTCACCTGAACAGTGAACCATTAGCAGCTTCCAAAAACCCTGAAACACGGCAGGTTCCTTATTCTGTGAGATTGCATGAAATCTGTCAGGTTCAAACAACATGCAGGAGGTCACATCACAAACAGGATGTCACAAAACAAAGCTGGCTGCTCAAACACCAAGCTGCCAGTCCACTCAGAGGGCCAAACGATGCCCTCTGTCCTTACTGCACAAATTGTTTGCAAAATATTTTTTCCTTCCATTTTTAAACCAAAATTCAGCTGAATAAAACAGTATTAAAATTACTTATTGTACATCCACATGTACCCAAAGAGCAAGTGTGTCTACAGAAGCTTTACACCTCTGGAACTGATTTTCAGAGCCTTTGCTTGGGTAAAGGAAGAACATGAATTCCCAGATTCAATTTCTGCTTTTGTCAATGTGCTTGCCATCAGAAGTTCTGCTTTGCATTAGTAATTAATTTTAGTCAAATTATGTTCATTTTGCTTATTTCAAACTTCAAAGCTTTAAAAGAAGCATACTTTCCTGACCTAAAAAGTAAGGCTTTGAAGTATCTGATGAAAATAAACTCACTACCATACACAACTGCGTAATCAGTTGCAGAAAATACTGTAACACATTCCCAGCCTTGGCAAATGAAAGAAGATTGTTGGTGATATGCACAACACATTCAAAAAGTGAAATAAGCCATCCTCTCCACATAAATCAGAAATATTCTTTTATTTTAAGTATCTTGAGGGGAAATTTTATATTTTTGTTCTGATCTTATAGAAGTGTTTAATTTCCTAATTTTTTACAAGATTAAAATGAAACTTTTATGCAACTATGAAGAAATGCTCTAAATAGTAAACACAGCCAGGAAAAAATAATTCTAAAACTATTGTACCACCAAACAGGAGACAAAGTAGCCACTATCAATTTTTTCTTTCCTTCATGCAAATTAAGCTTCCTAGATTGTTACAAAACTCAAAGCATATTCAATAAGATGAACAGAAATGTTTCTGCATTCATATCTCAAGTAATCATATCTATCAAAGAAGTGTTTCACGCCTACCATACCCTGGAAGAATGCTTTTTCAAGTGTTAGAAGTTGCTGATATTTTAAGAAAAACACCAATAAAATACCAATTTAGACAGTTTGAGCTTCATTTTTCATCACAGAGAAGGAAATACGAAACATAATCACAGCTTTTTTGTTCCAGTTCTTTAATATTGAAGTCAAATCATGATAACTTCCACGCTACCCGACTATGTCATCACAGAATATGACTTGGAGCACTAAGCAACATAACACTTCCAAGCAACAAAAATGCAAATGCCCACGGTAGTAAAATAAAGAAATATAGAAAAGTATCTACAGAAACAGTTTCACTGCATGCCTAAGTCATAGCTGGCTTATTCAACCAGTGCAGAACGGTCTGTACCAATTTCTTTCCCGGAAGCAGCAAGAAAAGAAAAGACTGGTACCCATTTTTCATTTCAGTCTGAATGCTTTACACCTTTTATTGTTAATAAGTCTTGGTTTTAATTAGACCATTTGACTTAGACTGACAAGAAGCAAACTCCAAGAGACAAAGATACAAGAGGCAGAGAGCCTTCAGCTTCTTGGGCAGAGCTCAGGAGAAACCAGAAACTGCCCAGAATAATCAATCAAAGTCAGCCTTTAACAGGAAGCCAAACATTAAGAATATTTTTCCTTCTTTTGCAGGTCATTTCTTTATTAATATTTCTCCATTATTTACACCTATTTAAGAAATTCACCCTGCTGCCATTCTCAAATCTCAAGTTTAGGACCCTACAGGAAGCATCATCTCATCATCCTCAAAGACTCTAACCTTAAAGCAGATTTCTACATCTCTGACTGTATGGAGAGAGACTAAGGTAAAGTTTAATCTAATGGAACAGTACTTCCAAGCCCAAAGGATGATGGCATTACTCCACTGGTTAAGGAAATTGGGACTATGCCTAGCCTTGTTTCTTGTGTCTTACTGCAGCCCATGCTGTATCCATAGAAATAAACAACAGCCACTGTTCTTCCCTTAGCTTTAAAACCAGACACCTCCCCAGAGGGAGCTGCCAGGGCCCTGACCAGTTCTTGTTTCCACATGTGAGGTTCAGTCGTGTCTCCTGGTGTCGGCTCCTCAGACACCTGCATTTGGAAGCTGTTATCAGAGCTCTCCAGAAACCTCCTGGAACTCTTGATTATGCGTCCCCTGCTGCGCTGTCACTCCAGCAGAACCTGGAGGGAATGAAGTCCTCCATGAGGACCAGGGCCTGCTGACTGAGGCTTCCTCAGCTGTCTGCAGCTTCATCTGGTTCCTGCTGATCAAGGTGCCTGCAGCAGAAACGTACAATAACCCTGTCAGTGATATTGGTCTGCCCACAAACCCTGACCTGTGGGTTCTCAGCAGGGTCGTCAACCCTCCCTAGATGGAGCTCCAGCACTCCAGCTGCTCAGGAATCATGTTGAATCATCTCACATCATGTTTAAAGCAAGCTCTAAATATCTGTTCCTCTACTTCCAAAATTTATGGCATTACTTTAGACTATTTTAAGCTGAGCCATTTAACTGAAAAACAAATCTAGACTGAAACTCTGCATGAAAGAATTCAATTAAATAGATTCACTGTTTCCTATGTGTTTGGAGTGACAGAATTGAGGATGATAGAAAATTTAAGGGAAAATACATTTTTTATGCCATCTTCAGACCTTATCTAGTACTATCTTGACAAAAAAAGGGATATGGTTGCTTTCAATAGCCCTTTCATCATTAATTATCACAAATAGCTCTATCTTTTACCTGTACCCATCAGTGTTATGTACAATTCGCACACAGAACTCCTTCAATAACTGGAATTTCCCTGACATTTTTATACCAGTACTCTGTATGAACAACTCGGGTTTTTTGTTTTGTTTTTGTTTTTTTTTTTTGCACAAGGCATTAACTCCTTTCTTGGCTGCCACGAAATTAAACTGTCCTTTTGTCCACAGATCCTTCAGAGGAAGATATCAAAGGATGATGAAGTGTTCCATTAGTAATGGAATAAGTGTCTGGCTTTTAATTTGCAGCTTCATATTTTTCAGTCAAAAGTCTTGAACAAGCAGGCAAACCTACCAAACATGATCAAAAATCTCACTTAATTTTTCATTCCTCCTGACAATTCTTACAAAACTTTTGCATCTCATGAAGAATTTAGGTGGACAGGAGTTAAGACATTAAGGTAAACTACAGTATGAGTGATTCTCTCTCCTCGTGACACAAACTGAGGCTGTTTATCATAGCTTATGTTGCTCAGACTCCAACCCAACCCAGACTGTGATTCTATGATGCACAAATTAAAGACAAAACAGGGCAGACAGAAATTGATCTGTCACCAAGTACTACCCATGTGCAAGGTAAGTAAACACAAATGAATAATAATGTATCACAAAATACGTTAAAAAGTCTTTTCTTAAATGAAACAGTCTTTGAGTTAAATGCCCGAACCCACATTCACGCCCAATGGGGTTGTGAGTGCCTAGAGCTTTATGATTCTGGATTCAAAGCTTATAAACTCTCAGATCATCACAGAAATAAAATAAAATTGAATTCAATTTTGGGATACAGACTACTACAGTTTAGGGAAACCTACGAGCAATCAGAAAGAGACCAGAGAGAGGACAGGAAGAAAAAAGCTCATGGGTAAATCTGCTCAAAGCAGCACCTTTTAAACAAAACAAAACTTGCATTTACTGAATATATTTTGTACTATCAGTATAAATTGTTGACTGAAGATTTAAAAAAGATGTTCCAACAAGTAAGTGGAAAAATAGCAAGTCTTTAAATTCCTTCACAGTTAACATTTAGCCATTAATTATACAAAAACATCACCATCGGCCTCATGTCACAAACTAAAACACCAATCTAGAGTTTTCATTTTCATTACCACTTTAAAGGATGACTTCAGCTTGCAGTTCAGAATCTGTTTTAAGTCTCACTCATGCAACAAAGAATTCAGCAGCACAGCATAGCTCTACTATTAAGGATTTTTTCACAATAGTCAATCCTAACTTCTATTTGTTTCATACCCACTCCTGCTGTCATCTAGTTAAAATAAAATCAATAGCTAGCTATTAATCATGGATCAATGTTTAATTACCAGTTCCAAAGTTACTGTCATAAGCAGTTGGACAGGTAATATGACTTCTCTGTCCTGTGTTTTATTAAAATGCTATGGAAGAGATGGGTATAAGCTGAATCACAGATGGTTAGAAACTGCTTTTCTCAGCAGTGAGTATCAAAGGAGGAAATTTTCTGGAGAAAATCCTCAGAGTATATGCTCAAAGCTGTAGATGATAGTCACAAATATGCACAGAAAAATTGGACTGGCCAAGGCAATAATGAGCTGAGCTACTCACTACAGGTGTGGCCAACAATAAAAATTATTAGTTGAGGTTAGACCATCTTGGAATGAGTGAGTCCCCAAAACAGGGAGGGAGACAATCTCATCTCTAAGCACTAAATGAGGACATCACCCATTTTTGCTACAAATGAACCTTCCAAACAAGAGAAAGGATAAAATAGCAGAGAAATGAACTATTTCTAAGAAACAGCTATACCCCAAGTGTGTCTAAACCTTCATCTCAGTTCTCTGTATTCCCAAAAGAATCTCAATATCTTCACACATTCCTCACAAAATCCCTGCTGGCAGTCATCAGCCAGATTGACCAAATGAAAGGTGACTTAAAAAAAAAAGAAAAAAGAAAAAAGGAAAATTACCACATACACTGACATTTCCAGAGAAAACAGGAGGAAACAGTCACTCATATAAGTGTAAAGAAAACACAGTTTGTCTACTAACACTTTATCTAGCTCCTCAGGAGGCAGATCAATAAAAAAACCCCACTTGCTTTTTTAAAAAAAAGAAAAGACTTTAACCAACCCTAAACATACCCAAGGATGCAAGGAGTCTCTGGATAAACTGGTTGGGAGTTCAGATGGAGGGTCAGGAAGGATTTATTCATTCAGAGCCGGGTTTAAGTCCACAGGTGTGGCTAATTCTCAAGCTAATGTCCTATTCATGAGGACTGTCTCTTCTTACCTAATTAGCCCTATCCCCTGATTATACCTCCATGAGGTACAAAGGAAGATAAATCAATGCAGCAAAGTGCAGCTTTTCTACTTCAAGACAAAGCTGTGACTATCTGTGTAAGAGCCAGATTGCTCCCAGGGTAGAAGTTCCACTAGTATAAAGCTAACTGGGGAAAAAAATTTTTTAAAAAAATCACAGTCTGAGGTTATATTTATGTTTTCATTTCCTTCTTTCATCTCATAATAGGATTCAATAACCATGTGTTTAATGGAACTGCCGGGGAGGAGTGGGCCAAACATCTGCTCCACTTTGGCATTTCAGTTTTGTCTAGAGTTTGAAGAGGGCTTTCCTGTCATTTGGATGAGGAGTCTGAAGAAAAAGCTGTTTGTGAAAGTCTGTAGGCTCATGTATTTCCTGCCTCTAAATGTAAAACCTTGAAAATATAGCAAAACTGCCAACCAGGAAAAGCCAAATAGGGAAGCAGTCCAAACCTCCAAGAAATTTTCAAGAGCTCCAAAGAAAATTAAGAAAAAAAAAAGAATTCAACATTAAAGTAGCTTCTGAAGCCATGAATTGAAAAGTTCTTTTCAGTAAGGTTTTGTGTTGCATGGAAGATGAGCTATGACAGCTGATAGTTTCTTTAAAAAGGCAGAACTTTCTCTGTTCAACACTAATGAGGTTTTACAGATATCCAAGTCTAGGAACTGAAGGCATCAGCAGTGAGCAACCGTGCACAGTTCCCTATTTGTAACAACTACAGATTTCAGCAGATTTTATAATAGAAATATTTTTAAATTCCATCTTCACCCCCTTCCTTTTTTTAAAAAATATTTTCAACACACGTGGAATCTGGATGTGTTTTGGCAGGACTGAGGCCCATTTTGAAGGCTGGGATAGGGCTCATAATGCACCAACCAACCTGCTCACTCTAATAGAGTACTGGAGAGTTACCTTAAGCATTTTTTTTTTTTTATGATTCTGATTTAATTGTTCCTCATTTATATTCATCGCTGAATTTCACTGCATCTGAAGCTATTTTGAAAACACAGCATTCTCCCAAAGGGCCCAATCCAACTCCCATTCAAATAAACAGCCTTCAATGGAGCCTATTCGTTGCCAGCCAACAAGATTAAATTCTGCTGCCGAGTGGTCCCCGGAGCGTTTGTCACAGCTCTTTACAAATATTGCTCCAGCAAGAGCAGGCCTGAATGCTCCTGTCCACATGCACTGCAACTCAAACCTATATTTTATCTTCTTGAAACACTTGGTCAGATTTAAAACTCCAGAAGCACAAAGAATTGAATCTACCAAGAATATAAACAGCAAAAGGAGTAAAAAATGTTTAATAGTTATAAAAAAGCAAAGGGAAAGCAGAAGGATGCTAAAATATTTTCATGTGATAGGATCAATTACCATTTACTCCACCCCTAAAATGAAGTTACACAGGAAAATGTGTGCAGATTACAATGACAGCATACACCCAAATTTCACAGCTATGAACAGCAACAGTTTTGAAATAATAAAAAGTTCTGCAACAAAGTGTAGAAACACCACTCCAACAGTTAAGTCATTAGGGTTATGAGGAAAGATTCCAAATCTCACACAGGGTTACCAGAACAACAAAGTTTAAGACTGGTATTTCTTGATCACACCCACACCATATGGAAGACCCTCATCTGTGAAAGAAACACTGTGACAGGCTTTGAGGACAGGTTTTCATGGTTTTTGCTAAATAAAGTAACAGTGTAGCTTCTCATCTGAGCAACAGAATGAATGACACAAATGAGAAAAACCTTCAATGGAAGGGCTCTTACTCTCAGATCCTTTATCCTACTTTTTGTAGCACAGAAACCCAGACTCTGATCAACTTATTCGTAGCTTAAAGTCTGAGACAGTGGAAGATTAGGAGACTGTTTAGATGGGAATTCTATTATGCAACACTGCAAAACTGAAGACCTTTATAAAGGAAAGTGCTTTGCTTTGAAATTAAGAACTTGATTTGTTGTTATACAGTATTGACATCGTTCTTGAAAATAGCCTACTTGGAAAGCACAGATCTTGGGAGATGCTCTCAGTATCTGTCAGAGCTCAGAAACAGAATAACAAAATGTGATTTATAATACAAGTTCAACATCTCTAGTTCAAAAATAATGCAGAAAAAAAGATTTTTTTTTTTAAAGCTGGCTACCTTGATATCCTAAGAATACTCTTGAGAATCTGAGCTGACACCCAGTTATTTCAGCGGGGTAATTTACAGAGTGCCGCCATGCTTTGAGAGATGTCAGAATAGAGCACGAGCTCCTAATTTCCACCCGTATCTCAAATCCCCACTGCAGCATCACATAAAGACAGGGCTTGAAACCAACCAAAGCAGCTCAAACAAAACACTTTCTATAGTTCACACTGCGATGACTGTCCAGATAATGCTCCATACTCCAGCCTTTCCAAGCCCTCCATATCGCAGCCCTACAAGAACAGGGATGTTACCTCCGAATTCCTTATTGTAGGATCAGACTCACCTAAGCTGTGATGGCAGGAATACATCTTCAACCATACAATGCATTTCCCCCAAACATTGTTGTGACTGACAGCTTTGCCCATCTACACTAATGAAATTAAATCTGTACATATACAGATAAATGTATGTATATACACATCATGGTGCGTGTATACATACAAACATAAACACTCTCCCTGTTTACGCGTGTATATATGAAATGGACAAATGCTAAAACAACAAATCAATTGCACTGAGTTCTCAAATACTGTACCCAGCATTCAAATAGGAAAGCTGGGCACAAAAGATTTCACATTTACAACTGAGGTGGTTAAAAGATAAATTCCTGACTTTTCCTTCAGGTTAAATCACACAGCACCAGTTGTGCAACACAAGCTCAGCACCAACACTACCCTTTATTCCACAGCCCTCCCACCCAGCCCTGCACCTGCAGCCAGGAGGATTCCCAGCAGTGGCACCTGCGGCGAGAACCGGACACAAACATGCTTTGTTTGCTCCAGGGGCTTTTGGTTCTGGAAAAACGCTTATGCTCACAAATGTGGACCAAAGTAGATTCTCATGCAGCTGCTCATGATGAAAGGGTAAAATAACAGAGTTGGTCGCCAGCGGTACAAGAGCTGTCTAAAATGCGTGTATCTCATTTCACCTCGGCATGGCTGCTGTCGACGTGAATAATGAACTCCTGCTACACCTCAACAGAGCCCCTGAACCCTTCCAGGAGGCTCATCTACTCTTTCCCATCGCTCTGCTGAGGTTCAAGACCACCGGGAAGCCTGAGCTAGGATCGATTTTCCCAGGAGAGCACAGACAGGCATCTTCACCCTAGCCTGACCTCAGCCACCCGCACTGAACCAAACCAACCCGGTGCTGCCACCCGAAACGTGTTCACACAAACGATATCACTTCGTGCACAGCGTCACCCAGCTCTGCTACTGAAAAAATCCAGAGTTCTGTTAGGTGTGGAGGGAGGAAGGTGCTCGGAGCGGGCGCTCCCGGTCAGCTTTGGTCTGCCCAGCCCCGAGCCGGCGCCACCGCCAGAGCTTCGCCCCGACCCCGAAGCGCCGGGGCTGCAGGCTGGACGCGTCCTCCAGCCCGAGCACCCGCAGCCAGGCGGGAGGAGAAAGGTCCCTCCCGCTGCCAGACACGGGCGCAGGGAGGCTGCGAGCGGAGCCGCGCCGGCCGCGGGGCTCAGGCGGGCATGGAGAAAGGGGCGGAGATCTGCCGGCGGCAGAGCTGGCGGGATGCGGGGCCGGGCTCGCTCACTCACCGGGAATTCGCCCCGCAGGCGGGCGGATCGCAGGGCCAGGTCCCGCATCACGGCCCCCGCCTGCCCGGCCAAGGGCGCCGCCNGAGAAGAGACGACTGAGAGGGGACTTCGTTAATGTATATAGGTGTCTAAAGTATTGGTTTCAGGAAGATGGACCGGGCTTTGCCTGGTGGTGCCCAGCGATAGGACAAGAGGCAATGGACAGAAACTGATGCCCAGAAATTCTGCCTGAACATGAAGAACTTCTTCACTGTGCCTTGACCGACCACGGGAACAAATTGCCCAGAAAGGGTGTGCAGTCTCCCTCACTGGAGATAGTGCTGAGCTGTCTGAGCACAATTCTGTGCCATCTGCTCCGGGATGACTCGGCTTGAGCGGGGAGGTTGGAGCAGAGGGACCACTGTGGTCCCTTCCAGCCTGACCCGTTCTGTGTTTGAGATGACTGTGCCCAGCACGGCCGGGTTTGGGACTGGGGCCCAGTGCGGTGACC